>SJYT01054151.1:981445-1205407 GCA_006410635.1 Cephalophus harveyi
TCAGCTTTAGCATCATTCCTTCCAAAGAAATCCCAGGGTTGATCTCCTTCAGAATGGACTGGTTGGATCTCCTTGCAGTCCAAGGGACTCTCAAGAGTCTTCTCCAACACCACAGTTCAAAAGCATCAATTCTTCGGCGACAGCCTTCTTCACAGTCCAACTCTCACATCCATACATGACCACAGGAAAAACCATAGCCTTGATTAGACGGACCTTAGTCGGCAAAGTAATGTCTCTGCTTTTGAAAATGCTATCTAGGTTGGACATAACTTTTCTTCCAAGGAGTAAGCGTCTTCTAATTTCATGGCTGCAGTCACCATCAGCAGTGATTTTGGAGCCTAAAAAAATAAAGTCTGGCACTGTTTCCACTGTTTCCCCATCTATTTCCCATGAAGTGATGGGACCAGATGCCATGATCTTCGTTTTCTGAATGTTGAGCTTTAAGCCAACTTTTTCGCTCTCCTCTTTCACAAAGTAAACATTGTTTACTTTGACAATTATCTATACCTCTGGCAGGTAGATTTCTACTTTCATTAGTGATAAAATTGTCCCTTTAGGATAGGGGCCTGTTCGTTTCTTTTTAAAGGAGAGGTATATGTTAAAGAAAAATGTCAAGTAAATGATTGCACAGATGGTGTGTGGCTATTACAGTCTCATGGGGGTGATGGAGCCCCAATGGCTTAAGTTCAGCAGGTCCTAATCTGGGCTATTAAATGCAACCTCCTTGGAATGGACTGAAAGATCTCTGTAAAGTGGCCCTGGTCCAATTTGGTTACTGTTCCCATTTACTCTCTTTCATTTAGAAAATTGCTCCAAACTTAACTGCTTTACCCATGCCCTTGCTTCTGGACTCGGCTCACTCTTTTTCCTCCCGGCACACTCTTCATTCACATGCTCAGTCGTGTCCGACTCTTTGCAACCCCATGGACTGTAGCCCAGCAGGCTCCTCCGTCCATGGGATTCTCCAGGCAAGAATCCTGGAGTGGGTTGCCATTTCCTTCTCCAGGGGATCTTCCCAACCCAGGGATCGAACCCAGGTCTCCCACATTAGAGGCAGACGCTTTAACCTCTGAGCCACCAGGGAAGCCCCTTCATTCACATACCTATCCTCTAAGATACAACCCACTTCTACCACCAACCTCTTCTCATCCACTCTGTCCCTCAGCTGAGAACTGAAGAACTGCTGCTTTTGAACTGTGGTGTTGGAGAAGACTCTTGAGAGTCCCTTGGACTGCAAGGAGATCCAACCAGTCCATCCTAAAGGAAATCAGCCCTAAATATTTATTGGAAGGACTGATGCTGAAGCTGAAACTCCAATACTTTGGCCACATGATGCAAAGGACTGACTCCTTGGGAAAGACCCTGATGCTGGGAAAGATTGAAGGCAGGAGGAGGGGATGATAGAGGATGAGGGATGAGATGGTTGGATGGCATCACCGACTTGATGGACATGAGTTTGAGCAAGCTCTGGGAGTTGATGATGGACAGGAAGCCTGTCATGCTGCAGTCCATAGGGTCACAAAGAGTCAGACATGACTGAGCGACTGAACTGAACTGAACTGAACTGAATAATAACTGCTACAATTTAAGCACTTTCTGTGGGCCAGATCCTACAGGTACACTCGGATTTAAGGCTCCATCAATTCTGGGAGGTTTGTCCTCCCCATCTCCATGTCACTGAGGGGTGAAGTGCTCTGGTCAAGATTCCTCAGCTGGAAGGAGCCAGGACATACTCTCACCTAGAAGCCATGATCCCAGAACCCAGGTGCTTAGCATCCTCACTCCTAGTCACCTTGGGCACTGTCTATGCAACCACAGCATGACCGGGGTCTGTGTCTTCTCCCTCTAGGGCTTGTGAGCTGAATCAGTCTCCTACTTTGGAGGGTTTGGCACCTGCTGAAGATTCTGCAAACGTTGCACAAACCATGAGCTAGGTTAAGTTGACATCTTGATGGGGTTTCAGGCTGGGCAGGGCTGTCAACTTTGGGAATCTGAACAGAGCAGCTAGAAGAAGGAGGGAAAGTCACTAATCACTTCACTAATCCTCATAAAAAAATGGGGTCCCCTTGGGGCTAGTGTCTTAGCATCATGGAACACAGTGTGAGTCTGAAAGTGAAAGTCGCTCAGTCATGAGTCGTGTCCTACTCCTTGCAATCTCATGGACTCATACAGTCCATGGAATTCTCCACTACAGAATACTGGAGTGAGTACCCATTCCCTTCTCCAGGGGATCTTCCCAACCCAGGGCTCTAACCCAAGTCTCCCACATTGCAGGTAGATTCTTTACCAGCTGAGCCACCAGGGAAGCCCAAGACTACTGGAGTGGGTAGCCTATCCCTTCTCCAGTGGATCTTCCCAACCCAGGAATTGAACTGGGGTTCTCTTGCATTGCAGGTGGATTCTTTACCAACTGAGCTATGAGGGAAGCCAGCATGAGTTTGGGTCCATGCAATTCCTGACTGTATGACCCTGGGCAAGTCTCTCTACCTCCCCTAGCCTCAATTTCCTGATCTGTAAAATACAGCTGTTGGAAGGTTTATGTGAAATAAACAAGATACAACATCTAACACTTGGGCCTGGCACATAGTAGGTCCCCCTTACATTGCTGTTGGCTTTCTGCATATGTTGTCTCATCATCCCTGTCCTCCTGCCCTCCCTACTTGCATTAAACAGGCTTGCATACAAGAACTGTTGGGGTTTGTGACTCTTCCACTAGCAAAAACATCCTTGGGCAATTTACTCTTGAATCCTTAGTCTCCTAATCTGTGAAATGGGAATGATAATCTATTTGCCTCAGGGCTTGTTGTGAGGGTTAATGAGATGATTTGGAGCTCTTGGAAATAACCATTATCTGGCATGTAGAATATGCAAACTTATGAGAGATGCCTCTTTATGGCCTCATTTCTCAAGCAAATCTGAACCATCTAATCCCCTCTTACTTGATTGCTTCTTTTTACTTTCTTGTTGCAGTCACAGAAACATTTCAAATTCCACAGTAAGTACCAGGTAGGGAGATGCAGAGATAGGAAAGTTGAGTACTCAGCGTGCACAAAGTTGAGTACTCCTGAAGCAATGTAGCTTTTGATACCAAAGTTGGGGTAAAGACAAGGAAAATATGAGTAAAATTTAGGATCCATCTGAAGATCTCTTCAAAGTCTTTTTTTTTTTTTTCACTTTTCTCTAAATGTCATCAAGATAAATAGATGTTTCTGAACTGGAAAAAGGCCAGGTTACAGTGAAATGAAAGAAATATTCAAGTTGTATGCTCCTATTCTGTATTCACTGAGGGCTGGGGGACCCAAAGATGATGGAGATCACCCAGGCTTTGAGTCTTAATGAAAGAGACAGATAGGGGAGTAAAAACATGAGGCTGCCTGATACTGTATGAGGTGAGATAGAAAGGTGACCTTTCAGGGCAGCTCCAGAAGAGGCAGCAACAGCCAAGACAATGGATGAGGCAAAGTGAGCGTTTCTATCAGATCCTCAGTGGCTGGCACTGAAAATCACACCCTGGGGCATCATTTAGAGTCCCTTCTTAGAAAGGCCAGAAACAGAAATTCACTGACTAGATGAGGCAAAGAAGGAAGATACTGGAAGGATGCTGAGCAGCTTGCAAAATGGACAGGAAGCTAGACTTGGATAAGAATGGAGCTGGGGTTGCCCTAGGGTCCTGAGAGGAGAGCTAGTGGACAGCCTTAGCCGCAGTGGGAAAGAATATGCTCTGACTCTTTCTTTCTTTTCCTTTTGTCTGTGTCACTTGGCTTAGAAGTCCAGGGAGAGAGAACTTGATTGTACTGACCAGGATCAAATGTGTACCTGAGACTACAAGGAGGGGCCGAGACCTCGGGTGATAGCCACTCCACGACCACCCCTGGAGAGCGAGCGGTGATTCCCCAAGTAGAAGCGAAAGTGATGTGATGAAGGACTATGACACGATCTTGTCTACTCCAGGGAGTGGTGGAGTTACAGAGAATGTCACTCCAACCCCATTCAGTCCTGGATGTATTAGCATTCAGTCTATGCCAGGCCCTGCATTAGGCGCTAGGAGAAGAGGTGAGCAAGATGGATTTGGAAGTAACTGAGCCCATGTTGTGAACACAGATTCTTTGATGCCAAACCCATGCCTCTAGGAGTGAAGGGTCTAGAGGCACAGGAGGCATAACAGCTGGAGGACCAGAGCAACTACCAGGTGCCCTGATGAGGGGATGGGGAGAGAATAGGTCCTCACTGATGTTCACTGGAAGTCAGAATTACAGGGACAAGGAGAGCCTCGCTCAGCACCTGAAACCTCAAGAAGTGGCCCCCTCCTGCTCAAGCTATTCTGATGCCCACCCCGAGTCAGTCTCAAAGCCCATTTGACCAAGCAGATTACCCAAGCGTGGAATTTGGGCCAACACTGAAACAGATCAGGCAAAGGAAGCGTAGGAGCCACATCTGGGGTTGGTCACAGGCGAGGCGGTCTCCTGTCTCCTTTCCCAGAGACCCCACTTCGGGAGCCCCATGACCCAATGGCTTGGTGGCCAGGCATATAACAGGTGTTCAACAAATAGTTATGGGAGGAAAGAAGAGACAGGAGGGACGAAGGGATAGAAGGAATGCATAAAAAGGGAAAAAGTATTTTAAAATGAACAAGGTAATGAGATCAAAACTGAATGAATAAATGAGCGACTTCTATAGGGATAGGGGAAGAAATAGGAGAAGGCAATGGCAACCCACTCCTGTACTCTTGCCTGGAAAATCCCCTGGATGGAGGAGCCTGGTAGGCTTCAGTCCATGGGGTCGCGAAGAGTCAGACACGACTGAGCAACTTCACTTTTCACTTTCAGGAATTGGAGAAGGAAATGGCAACCCACTCCAGTGTTCTTGCCTGGAGAATCCTGGGGACGGCAGAGCCTGGTGGGCTGCCGTCTATGGGGTCACACAGAGTTGGACACGACTGACGTGACTTAGCAGCAGCAGCAGCAGGGGAAGAAATGAAGAAAGAGTGCATGAAATTTTAAGATAATCCAAACTTTGCCACTGCCTAGCTGTGGGATCCTATTTAAATTTTTGGGACCTCAGTTTCCTCATCTGTAAAATGGGGCTAATTTGGACACCTCTCCCTGAGAGTCACTGTAAGGATAAAATGAGAGGATATAGGCAAAGCCTTTAGCTCTGAGTGAGAGCTCCATGAATGTCAGCTATTATGACTGATGGGCTAAAAGTCACAAGTGAGTGAACGAAAGAGTGAATGAATAAAGGAAATGAAGAGAGAAGAAGAGAAGACAGCCAAGGTCCCTCACTGGGGCCTCTCCATCCTTGGTGGCCAGAGAGCACTGGGGACTGTCTGCCTGGCAGACAGGGTCACTCCCTCCCTCCATGCGCAGGCCCAGCCTGTTTGATTTCAGGAGGAAGATAAGATGCCGGGGCTGCTTTTTCATCTTCTCTAGGCCCTCCCCCCTGCTCACAGCCCCCTTGGCAGTTGGGGCCTTCAAAGTCCCTGCTGGCTCCAGATCTACAGATAATCGTTTACTGTAATCCTACCCAGGAAAGGAGCTGATAAAGTCCAGATGGAGTGTGAGGTCTTCAAACTCACTTTCTCTGGCCAGATAACACTGGGGCCTCTCAGGAGACCCCTTTCTCTTGGGAAGAGAGGCAAAATGGGCTGTGTTCACATAGCACACACGTTGTAAGGATGGACTATCATTTGTTGGGGACACTCCTTGCTTTCCTAGGGTGGTGGTGGTGGTGGGGGGAATGAGTGGAGAGGGAGCACTGGATTTGGAGTCGGATCAGCCTGGGCACCTAATCTAGCTTTCTGTGTCATTAAAATGGAGGTATAAATTCCCATTTTCCAGAGGGCTGTGAATGTTCAGGGATGCACTGGGTGTGGAAAGACCTGGGCCGGGGGAAGATTTAGGCCTTGCCTTGATCAGACAAGGCAAGAAGGCCCAAGAAGGCTCCAGCATCTGAGCCTCAGCTGGCTTCCTGGACTGACCCTCAGCCATAGGTCCAGGAATCAAATAGGCCCCAGTGTGAACTTAGGTCTCTCACTTGCTGGCTGTTGACCTTTGGTAGGTTGCCAAGCCTCTCTGGGCTTCAGTTTCCTTATCTGTAGAGTGTGCAAATAATCTGTACCTTGTTGACTGGTTGCAAAGGGTTGAATTAAATAGCAAACAAGAAAGCATGTTGTGATTAGAAAAACAGACAAAGTGAAGGGCTACTGTTCTTGGCAACTCAGGCCCACGAACCCTCACAGTGGAGAGGCCACGTTGTTAGACATGATCAGGGAATGCTGGGAAGATCCTCTCCAGTACCAGAGTCAGGAGGGGTGATGTGGGCGCCTCAGGACCTGGGGCGCCACTCAGTCCGATCCATGAGTGTTGGGGTCAGAGGAGGTCCTGAGGCCTGACTGTTCAGAATGGGGTGCGGCCCAGGGCATGTGGTGGATGCATGGGGCAGCGGCAGCCCTGGACACGCCTCACAAAGGGCAAAGGATCAGGGATGGTCTGGGGCCCTGTGGGAGGGGCCTCTGACATCCTGCAATCCTCCATTTGGACTTGCTTTCGTATCCCTTTCATTGACCCATTACGTAAATCCAAACAGATTTAAGATCTGACCCTACCTACTTCTAAGAGGATTTAGGCTATTTTAAGATGAAAACCTAGGGCAAGAGGAGACTTTAAAGAGACTGTCTGCTGCTCCATCTTATAATGACAAAAATGCAATGGAAACCACAGGAGATAGCCTCTGCACTGATTAGATGGGTAGAGATTTGAAGCCCGATGATACTCTGTGTGGGCGGGTGTGTGGGGAAACAGGCATGCTCTTTGAAGAACAAAAACATGTGTACCATCTCTTAGGAAAGCCTTTGGTTTTTAGTTGTGAAAATTAAAATGGACTTGTCCTTTGACCCAGCAATTCTAGGAATGTATCCCTTACTTAAACTTTCAACCATGAGCAAAGGCAATACAAGAATATTGATTGTAGGATTCTATGTTGAAACAAACATGGGAACTCTCTCAATGCCCATTAATAGGGAACAGGTTAAATAAATTATGTTGTAGTTATTCAAAGACAGCACCATCTAGGGCGACAGTGTATAAAGTATGTCCCTGTGGGTATGTATGTAAGGATATACACAGATTTGTATATGCACAAACAAACTTGGAACTGGTCACGTTCCTCTGGGGAGGGGAACTGGGTGACTGGGGCATAGAGGTGAGAGAAAAATTTACTCATAACTATTCTTTAAAGCTGTTTGAGTTTTTTTTTTTTTTTAAATCTTAGTTTGGCTGTGCTGTGAGGCACATAGAACCTCAGTTCCCTAACAAAGGGTTGAGCTCATGCCCCCTACTGTGGAAGCACGGAATCTTAACCACTGGACCACCTTGTTTGAATTTTTTCTTATAGTCTATATGAATTGTAAAAAAACCCCCAAAACCCAAAGATCTAAAGATCCCCCCCCACAATAGAAAATAAACAAGAAAACATCAACAACCACATGCACACAGCCCGCAGAGAACCCATCTGAGACGCATCCTAGACCTAGCACAACAATTTGCGCAGGCAGACCCTCAGTAAACATCAAAATAAATAAATAGATTGGGATCATCACAGGAAGGAAGCTGAGTAAATGCTTTCTGTACTTGAGCCAAAGTGCTTTATAATACTCATGCAATATATTTAGCTGTCAGCTTGCTGATGCAAAGGCAAAATGGCAAGCAGGTTGCACAACATAGTTTGCATTTTGTAACATCAGAAAGGCCTGACATTAGTCTACTGCGATAACATTTCTCCTGAACAAACAAGCAATTAGCAGCTTGCCCCTTGCTCTCTGGGACCCTCCCTGAGGACCTAAAATGCCTTGGACCAGCGCACCGTGTTTACTCTGCTCTAGAGACAGCAGGGTGGCCTGCTGTGCACGTGCCCGATTGCCTCCTCGGGGTGAATCTGGCCCAAGTGCTCTATTACTACCTTTCAGAAGGGAGAAAGGGACTTTTTGGTGGGGGATTGGGCACTAGAATAAGAGACCAAGGTTCGAACCCCTCTTGGTTGAACCTGCCTCTATAGAGGTAGGCAGTTTTGAAAAGGTAACATTTCTGAGCCTCTAACATCCAGTCTGGGAAAGGCAGCTCAAGACAGCTGGAGGGTTAAGACACCTGGACATGATTTCTGAACTTTAATGATTTTTATTCCAGAAGATTCAGGTTACCCTGGCCATTGGTAGGGTAGAATTCTCTTGCTCTACCTCAGATCTTGGAAATGCTAACCAGAGTAAACTAGTTTGGGCTGGCCATGTCCTAAGACAGAGCAACAACTTCTTCTGAAAGAACAAAGAAGGTCTGATGAATGACAGCAGCCACCAGTGTGTGCGACATCACTCTCAGCTCCCTCATCAGCAGAAAAGAAGAAACAGGACTTCCCTGCTGGTCCTGTGGTTAAGAATCCACCTGCCAATATAGGGGACATGGGTTCGATTCCTGGTCTGGGAAGATTCCACATGCCGCGAAGCAACTTAGTCCATGGACCACAACTGCTGTGAAGTCCGCACTAGAGTAGGAGAAGTCCCTGTAATGAGAAGCCTGTACACCGCAACTAGAGAAAGCCTGTGCACAGCCACAGAGACCCAGCACAGTCAAAAAGAAACAAATAACCAAATAAAAATTAAGTAAAAATTTAAAAAAGAATAGACGAAATAACCTTTATGCAGTGTTGTCAGGATTAATTGAAAGTGTATCTTAAGGATTCTAGTACCGAGTAGGTGCTTTGTGGTCATTCAATAAACGTTAGTTTCACTTCCCTGGGTGGCTCATATAGTAAAAAATCTGCCTGAAATATGGGAGACTTGGATTCCATCCCTGAGTCAAGAAGATAGCCTGGAGAAGGAAATGGATACCCACTCCAATAACCTGCCTGGAGACTTCCCTAGACAGAGGAGCCTGGTGGGCTGTAGTCCATGGGGCTGCAAAACGTTGGCCACGACTGAGCAACTAACACACTGTCACTGTGTCTCCCTTCCTCTTAAGAATTGAGAAAAGATAAATTATTTGGGGGACTCAATGCAGTAACTTTTCAGTGCAGTTACAGTGACTATCCTGCCTCTGGATGATGGAGAATGACCAGCTCCATTCAGACAAAAGAGTGCATTCTCCCTGCAAACAGTTGGCCAAGCCTGATTACATGCAGTAGCTATGAATTATATATATCGTAGAATAGTGACATTATTTTCCAGTTCCTGCCTATAAAATATCTAATAAAAACTCAGCCAGATTAACCTATATCTCTCTAATGGAATTGAGAGTTTTCCATTTAAGTGGTGCTGTGAGTCATATGTTGTTTTGCTCCAGGGCAGTCATGCTGTACTAAGGGGCATTGGTCTGCAAATAACAGCAAACCTAACTCAAGGTTTAACAAATACAGAGTGGGCTTTACAGATGTTTGATTCAGCACCTAAATGGTGACATCAGAGACACAGTTTTTCCTATCTTTCTAGCCTGCCATCCTTAGAATTTGCTTCACCCTCAAACTGGTAGCAACCGGGTTGCTGTAGATCCAGGGTTCCCTCTGAATGCTGAAATATCCCAAGGAAGAAAAGAGAGACTATGACTTTCCCTAGTTTCATCTTGGGAAATTCTGTGCAGAAGTTATCAGTAGGCTTCTCATATCACTGTAGACAGAGTTGGGTCATAAGTCTTCCCAAATAAATTACGGCAAAGGCTTATCTTTGGACAAATCAGACTCACCCCTGGAGCTGGGGGCTGGAATAGATGCTGGGGAATGACCAATGGCATCTTGGTCGTGTGCAGACAGATCTTAAGTTGGCTCTCCATGGCCCCTTCCTCACATCTTTGTGTAATCCCCTCTCCCTGAATTTGAGCAGGACCTGAGACTTACTTCTAACCAAAGGAATATGACGAAGGGGATGGAACACCACTCCTGTGATGATATCACACTATGGAAGATTCCATCTTGCTAGCATATTCTCCTTAGAGACTTCTTTGATGGCTTGATGAGGGAAGAAACCATGCTGGGCAGCCCAGGTGGCCAGGAACTGCAGTCACCTCCTAGGAGCTGAGAGCAGCCCCCCAGCTGACAGCCAAGAGCCACCAAGGAGCTAGGACGCTCTGTCTTCCAACCACAAGGAAATGAGTTCTGTCAACAGCCCAAGTGGGTTTGGAAGCAGATGTTTCCTCAGTCAAATGAGAACACAGCCTGGCCAACACTTTGATTATGATCTTGTGAGACCCTGAGCAGAGGACCCAGCTAAAATACACACTGATGGTACTCTAAGCTGCTAAGTTTGTGGTTATTTGTTATGCAACAATGGAAGACTAAAATGGTCAGTCTTTATCTTGTTTTCATGAGATGGAAAAAGGTTTAATTTTCCCAATAGCTTGCTCCAGTGAGGGAGAGAATAGCTTTGCCTGCAAAAATATTTCCAGTTCGCTGCTTTGTGATGACCTAGATGGGTGGGATGGGGCGGGGGGTTGAAAAGTAGGGTCAAGAGGAAGGAAATATATGTATACATAGAGCTGATTCACTTTGTTGTACAATAGAAACTAACACAACATTTAAAGCAATTATGCTGCAATAAAAGTTAGTTTATATATATATATATTTCTGTATATGTGTGTGTAGAAGATCTTGGGAAGAGGAGACATTACCAAACACCTTAGTGGCATAAGGTGCCAAGTCTTCAGACAATGTGGAAAGCTGTTCTGCATTAAGTGAGAAAAGGAACTTGGGGACTTCCAGGGCCCTTCAGGAGCTGAGAGGGTGAAGGAGGAGAGCCCTAGAGTTCCCTTAACTGCACCTCTTCCTTGCAGAGATATAGTGGCGTCTGCTAGGGTTGTCATAATAAAGTATCACAAACCAAGTGGCTAAAACAACAAAAGGTATTGTGTCATGATTCTGGAGATAGATGTCTGAAATCAAGGGGTCAGCAGGACTGGTTCCTCATGAGAGCTGTGAAGGAGAATCTGTTCCACACTCCTCTCTTAGCTCCTGGAGGTTTGCTGGCAATCTTTGGCATTCCTTGGCTTATGGGAGCATCACCCCAATCTCTGGCTGCATCACCGCGATCTCTGGCTTCATCTTCACATGGCATTCTCCTATCTGTGTGTATCTGTCTCCAAAGTTCCCCTTTTAATAAGAATACAAGTTATATCGGATTATCATATTAGATTGGGGGGCCACCCTACTCCAACGTGGCCTAATTACCTTTGCAAACCCCTATTCTAAAGTAACATCATTTTCTCAGTTACTGAGGATTGGGATTGCAATAAATGAATTTGCTGGGGTAAATCTGTGCAACAGAAAGTTGAGACAGAGTGGTGAAGTAACTCTTCAAGATCTGCTTGAAATTGCACAGGCACGACGTGCCATATTCCTAAGAGAGATTGCTTCCTCCTAAACATTCTGCAAAATGCCCAATACCCATTTCCCTAAGAATGTTCTCACCTGATATTTCAAGGCCCTGCAATGCCACAATTTGACTGTGTCTCTTCTATCCAGTGGCAAGAGAAAGGCAACTGAACTTTGCCCCTTTTGGTGGGGAAAGAATCTTGCAGACTAGATCAGGGCTGAACACGCCAGCTGTGCTGGAGAGAAAGCTGGATGCTGTGCCATTTCTGGGGTGTCACTGTCAAAGGCTTTCTTCTCAGAGATGAGGAGTCTGCCGGAGTGTCCTCATTCTTCCTCTATCTGGAAATCCGGCCACGAAGCTATCAGACCTAATTGACTGCAATTAATAGTCTACATGTTCTTCTAAAAAGCGCTCTTGTTAAGGTCCTCTAATTGACTCATTTTCTTCTGTGACAACACAGGCTACAAAGTGGTATTTCAATGGGAGAATGAGGCAGGGCTTATTAAATAACCAACATTTCAATTCAGAGCAGATCCTGATTAGAGAGAGAGGGGAACAGTTGAAAATATACTCATTCTTGTCTCTGTGAAAGATAACTTCTTCATAGACTGAGTTCTCCCTCCTTCCCTCCCTATTGGCATCCTTCCCTCTCCTTCCCTTCTTTCATTTTAGCGTATATCAAGTGTTGGATTTACGGAATATTTGAGCAATAAAATGGCCTTAGAGACTATTCAACATGATTTCCAGATAGGGAACCTGAGGCTCAGAGAAGTGAAGCAGCCCATCCAAAGGAGCACAGCTTTGCGAATAACACAGCTGACTCAATTCCAGGTCTTGGGGTTACTTCGAGGCTGTCTTATGTCAGCCTGCATATTTGGGGATGAGATAACTCATTCTGGTTTTTGCTATCAAGGAAAGCTATGAAAGCTGTTCTCTGCACACCCCCACCCCACAGCCCCCCTAAATGATGATCTTGTTCATAAATTGCCTCCTTTGTCAATTTTTGAAGACTCTAGCTTTGTCTGTTTGTTGCCTGTTTATCTCACTGTTATTTTCCTAAGGCGCAATCAAGTTATTTCCCTAAGGTGCAGCAACCTAAGGTGGTTCACACGGTGCAGAACCAGAATAAAGGCCAAGAAAGGGCCAGTGGCAAGGAGATTCATCAAGCAACAACAACAAGAAACAACCAAACCAAAAAAACAACACCAACAACAAGCAAAGCCTTTGAGTGGGGGTGGCAAAAACATGGCTGTCAGATTTTCTGGATTCTCTGGACAAGTGGTTCTGGCTCTGTGGATCTGGAGAGGAGCTGCCAAAATCCACCCACAGACCACAGAGGAGGGCTCAGCTACTACAATCATACTACAAATTACTTTGCCAAAACTTAACGTCACATGGCGTTGAACAATAATCCGCAGAGCCATGTGTCCCTGGCTGGCTGCAAGAGACAGGCTTACTGGAGACACTTCCAAATGCCCATGTGTTCCACGTTCACCACTCTGTCCCGATTTTCTGTTGCACAAATCTACCTATTAACATGTCAGTGCAAAGAGGGCGCACCTCCCCTGGAAAGGAGAGAGATGAGCAGCTGTGTTCTTATGCATTAACTTTGGAGTCAGGTCCAGGTGTGAATTTCAGCTCTGCCACCACTCGCTGTGTGACCTGACCCACATGTTGTGATTTCCTGGTCTTCAGTTTCCCTACCAGTTGAACGGTGGCGATGATGGTACAGGGTTGTTGTGCGAATGACATGGAATGATGGATGGAAAGGGCTCAGCTCAGTGTCTGGAAGAAGTGGGCGGCTCGTAAATGATTCCCATCCTTGAGGCCCCAGTGAATGCACTGGATTCGTGGTCTCACAGCTGCAAATCACCATGGAGTCTCTTTTCCACCAGTGCTTCAGAAGCTTTCATGTGGCTAAGAGGTCCCCCCGGGGAGTTTGCTAAAAATGGTGATTTCCGGATTCCACCTCCAGACCGTCTGAGTTAGCAGATTTGGGTCGGGACCCAGGCATTTCTGCATTTTAACCAGCATCGCCACGTGATCCTGGACATTCTTGAAACAAGCTTTGAGAAACTTCTTCGTACAGTTAAGAGAGGTGGGAACACGCCCTCTCTGCCTGCTTCCCTTTGTCTTCCCAGGGGAGCTTGTGGCACAGGGTAACGGCTCCTGTGGCTCATCTCTCTAAATAAAATGGAACATTCTAGTCCAGGGGCCCTGAATTCAAGTGGTCACATGACATGACATGAAAGCCGCGAGGCAGGGCTGGCCTGTCAGCCCTGGAAGTTAGGTTTCTTGTAAAGGCAGCAGCTATTATCCCATCTGCCAGTGTCTGCTGTTTGGGGGCTCAGAGACCTGGCATGGCTGCATTTTCCATTTTTTGTTACGGATTCCCCAAATGTAGGAATTATCACATCTCTTCATCTTTAAAAGTTGGAAATCATATACTATTATTTTATTTTTACATGCATGTGGGCCAAACAGAGCATGTTGATGGGTCTGCAGTGGTCCTTGGGCTGCGAGGTGGTCATCTTGGGGCTGCTCCTGCTTCTCATTTGACAGCTGAAGAAAATGGAGGAGGAGAAGGTAGGGGAGATAGCAGAGGCTATGCAGGCTGGCCGTGCTGGGAGGCTGGAGTGGGCTCTGCTTCTGCAGAGAGATTGGGGGTGATCAGCACCCTTTTCCAGGAGCAGAGATATAGGGCAACACCCCAGAGCATCCGCAGCCGTCCTCTCTGCTCCGGCTCCAGGACTGGTGGGGAGGCCAGGAGCGGGCGAAGCTGGAGCTGCGCTTGCTCATCCCTCCGCTGCCACCTTCTGCTTTGATGTCTTGATGTTCCAGTTCTGGCAGCCAGAGAGGCAGCGGCAGCAGGCTGCCTGCCCCAGCAGCCGCCTCACACCAGAACAGCTCTTGGCACGACTCTCTGGGGACTTCAAAGGTGGAAAATTGCCCTGGGATAGCTTCTCGAAGGCGCCTTCCTAGTGTGAACAGCGCGAATGGAGCAGGAGATCAAAGTGGGGCCAACCTTTGGTTACAGGGAGAGTGACGGGCAGGGTCTGCTCAGGGCTGAGCAGAGGGTGTGACTGGGCCTTGGGGGCGAGCCTGACCTTGAAGGCTCTCCAGAATCCAGCATCAGAGGGCTGTCTTACTCTTTTCACCTGTCCCCCTCTTTGAGGAACCCGGAATCTCTGGGTCAGGGACGATGCTGAGTAAGTGTTTCTCACGTCTTCTGAGCTCTTGGCCTTTTCTTTGGCTTTCTTGGGCCTCATCAGGCACAGCCCCATCTAAGGAAGAGGAACCACTCAGTTTGACCTGCTGGGAGCCTGAGATTGTGTGAAGGCAGGGCAGCCAGCCAAGTGCTGAAAAATCTCTTCCTCTTGGGAAGCGCCAGGCAGTGCCCCAAAAGGGGAAGTGATCTGTGGGCTGATCTGCTAATGATTTATCCCCGGGTCTTTAGACCTGGCACCTGTGGCACCAGCTGCAGCCGGGCTGTCTGGAAAATCTTCCCAGCGGGCATCAGGGAGCACGAGGTAGGAAATCAAGCTCCCAACGCCAGCTGCCAGCCACTGCCGCACCAGCCCCTGCCCTCCTTGCCCAGAAAGGGCTGCTTTTGTTTGTTTTTTTCAAGGCAAGCATAGGCTGTGAAGCTGTGGCCTAGCGGAGGCTCTGGGGATAGACCAGGCCTGGAACACGTTGGAATGATGTGTTGGCACTTGACTCGGCCTGTGTATATCTGTCCCCATGACCTGGAGGCTTAGCCCTGATCTCCTAGACCAAGAGTAGGAGGCCAGCGCTGACCTCTGCTGATTGACTTCTCACCACCCACGTTCCAATATTAATAAAATAATTATTTATAAAAAGAATAAGTGCCCATAGTAAACATTTCAAACAAGCTTAAGATGAAAAATAAATCCCCATTTCCAACTTCATCCCCAAGATGTAAACCATGTCAAAAGTTTCCTGTTTTAGAAAGCAGCTTTGTGTTTTGTTTGTTTGTTTCCTGCAAGGCAAGGCACATGGGATCTTAGTTCCCTGATCAGAGATTGAACCATGTCCCCTGCAATGAAAGCCTGGATTCTTAGCTGCTAGACCCCCAGGGAAGTCCCAAGAAAGCAGGTATTTTCAAAATGAGTGCTTACTAGGTACATTCTTCTTCAATTTGATTTCCCTTTAACACATCTTTCCATCATGAGGAGCTGTATTATTTGAAGCAGCTGAACAGTAGCCTAGTGTCTGGATGAGCTGTGATCTATTAAAACAGCTCTCTGTGGATGATATTTTGAATGCTTCTAGTTTTTCACTTTTACAATCGAGTGGCAATGGGCCTTTGTGTACTCTACAGGGATGTACTAGGTGGAAGTCTTTTAAACTTTTAAAAGACTTTGAGTATATGTATTCCATTTTTCTCACTAACACTCTGAGGGAGGGACAATGGTACCCATTTTACAGATGAGGAAAATAAAAGCTCAAACAACTGAAAGTGGTTTGCCCTGGGTCACATTTCTGGCGTTTATATTCATTCAAAAAGTGTTTATTAAATCATTGTCCTTTACAGGTATAGTGCTAGACACTGGAGAAGCAAATGATTGAAGTCCTGCCCTGCTGCTTACAGCCTAGTGGGGAAGTTGTGTGTGTATATATGTATGTGTGTATATACACACATACATATGTACATATATACACAACTTGTGTGTTGTATACACAGTTTGTATACAATTTTTTTGTGTTGTGTATACAACTTCACACACACAAATTGTGCTAAATGGTTTGAAAGACAAACCACGGTATTACAAAGGAGAATGACAAGTGGACTGATTATGAATTGTGCAGTCAGAGAAAACCACATTTAAACTTTGGTGGTGTCATAGAGTAAATGTTATATTCCCCTCACCCCAGTTCATGCTGAAACCTAGAGTGCAATGTGATGGTGTTTGAAGTGAAGCCTTTGGGAGGTGATTAGGCCTAGGCCCATGGGAGCGGAGCACTCATGAATGAGATTTGTGTCCTTATAAAAGAGACCCCAGAGAGTGCCCTTGTCCCTTCCACTGTGTGAGGACGTTGTGTGAACATGACGTTCCCTGGGTCCGGAACTGGGTGCTCATCAAATGTCAAATCCTCCAGAACTATATGAAATAAATTGTTGTTGTTTCTAAGCCCCTCCGTCTACGGTCGTTTGTTATAGCAGCCCAAACAGACTAAGGCATGAAGGAGGAGCAGGATTGCCAATAAGAACGTGAGAGTGAGAAGGTTCTGGGAGCAGAGAGCAGCACGTGTCAAGGCCCAGAGTGGGACCGTCTCTGCTTACGGGGTCCAAGGACTCGACAGAATATCAGTACGGCTGGTGTGGCGAGTTTGGCAGAGAGTGGGGGAGAGGCTGTCACGGAGACGGGGAGGGACGGGGCACGCAGAGGCTCACAGAGAGGGAGTTTACATTTGTCCAGATGCAGTGGGCAGACACTGAGGCCAAGGGAGCTGTTTTCCTGGGGAACCCTAAGGCCGCGTCAGCCTTTGTCAGGGTTTTCGTCTTTCGAGTAAGGGCAGGAGTATAATAACGAGCTAATGGTTTTGAATGCGCTCTATGCCAGTCACTCTGCTCAGTACTTTTCATATGTTATCTATTTTAGCCCTTGTTGCAACCATTTGAAGTAAGTACTATTGTTATCATCTCACTTTTATAGGTGAAGGGACTGAGACCAGAGAGATTAAATCATCATCCAACTAGTTAAGTACCCACGGGACTTTCATCAAGACTGACAATATAGAAGACGCTTACTCCTTGGAAGAAAAGTTATGTCCAACCTAGATAGCATTTTCAAAAGCAGAGACATTACTTTATTCATGGGAAATAGATGGGGAAACAGTGGAAACAGTGTCAGACTTTATTTTGGGGGGCTCTAAAATCACTGCAGATGGTGATTGCAGCCATGAAATTAGAAGTCGCTTACTCCTGGGAAGAAAAGTTATGATCAACCTAGATAATATATTCAAAAGCAGAGACTACTTTGCCGACTAAGGTCTGTCTCGTCAAGGCTATGGTTTTTCCTGTGGTCATGTATGGATGTGAGAGTTGGACTGTGAAGAAGGCTGAGCGCTGAAGAATTGATGTTTTTGAACTGTGGTGTTGGAGAAGACTCTTGAAAGTCCCTTGGACTGCAAGGAGATCCAACCAGTCCATTCTGAAGGAGATCAACCCTGGGATTTCTTTGGAGGGAATGATGCTAAAGCTGAAACTCCAGTACTTTGGCCACCTCATGCGAAGAGTTGACTCATTGGAAAAGACTCTAATGCTGGGAGGGATTGGGGGCAGGAGGAGAAGGGGACGACCGAGGATGGGATGGCTGGATGGCATCACTGACTCGATGGACGTGAGTCTGAGTGACCTCCGGGAGTTGGTGATGGACTGGGAGGCCTGGTGTGCTGCGATTCATGGGGTCGCAAAGAGTCGGGCACGACTGAGCGACTGAACTGAACTGAACTGAATGTTTTAATGCAAGTTTATAGGTACACATATTTACAATTGGCTTCAGTCATGTCTGACTCTTTGGTGACCCCGATGAACTGTAGCCCACCAGGCTCCTCTTTCCATGGGATTCTCCAGGGAAGAATACTGGAGTGGGTTGCCATGCCCTTTACTGGGGAGTCTTCCTAACCTAGGGATCAAACCTGCATCTCCTTTGTCTCCTGCATTGGCAGGCGGATTCTTTACCACTAGCACCATTTGTTTTAAAATACTTAGGTGGCTATTTCTCTAAAATTTATTTATATTTTGTTATTCCACATATTTTACTGTATGTGTTTAAATATTTAAAAGTATTGTTAAGAAGGGATCTCTAAAGTTCTCCAAATTGGTAAAAGCGTCCATGATAACAGAATGTAAAGGCTCTAAAGGCTTTTCAGGGTGGAAATCAGAATGGAGACTAATGGAAGAATAAAAGGGAAACTTAGAGCCAGTGTTTTCACCAGAGATACCCACTCCGTCCTAGAAGAATTTGCTCTGCATATTATTATTTTCTCTTTATCCCTTCCGTGGGGCTCACCCACCACAAAAGCATTATTTATGTTTAACTTTATCCAAGAAAAAACAAGGCAAAAATTTGCTAACTAATTTTCATTATATCAGGACACAGCTTCGAGTTTTTGAACTGTCACTTTTTTCATTTTTACAAATTATGAGGAATAAGTGGCCAAATGTTGCATTTAGGAGATGAATACACAAATTATATTTGAAAATAAGTTTATGAAAAGAAAATCATAATGATCATAATAAATTATCTTGAATGTGTACTTCTTTTCAAAGAAGTTTCGTATCTACAATGTTTGTCCTTATAAACAAGTCTTTGAAATAGGTAGAATATGGACACAGGGGGATGAAACAAAGGAAATTGTGACGTGAAGATATCAGACACTGGTTGACAAACATAAGGACTCATTCTGCTATCTATTCATATTATGTGTGATGGGAGAATAATTCAGGGAATAAAAGACAGCATTTCTAGCTTCAAAGAATGCCCATTTTACTCCATATATGGACCCAAACCATATGTCTGTGAAAGAGTATGCAACTGCTTAACAGTATAACTGGTGACAAAAGTTCCAAAGTAACTTATTTGAGTAATTTGAACACACATAAACTTGGGGTTGCTTCATGGAAAAGTCTTTTAAGCTCCACTTTTAAGCTCAAGAGTAATAGATGACTAATAAATATTGCACATTTAGTAGATTCTGGGCACTGTGCTAAACCGTTGTCACATTCCTCAGGGTCACACAGCAGGTTAGTGATAGATCCTGCAGGAGAACACAGGACAGTTTGAATTCCAAGTCAGAGCTCTTAAATATTGATTAATAACCTCCATGGGGACTAAGACTGAGTCTCCTTGTTATGTTGTTTCTGGAGCAGCTAGCACGGTGTTTGGTAGACTTTAGATGTTTGAAAATTTGTAGTTGAGTGTATTTTAACTAAAGTAAGGTGGAATGGCTCCAATCTAATAAGTGATAACACTGAAATTCAAGTTAACTGGCTGTTAAACAAAGGTTCGTCTAGTCAAGGCTATGGTTTTTCCAGTCATGTATGGATGTGAGAGTTGGACTGTCAAGAAAGCTAAGCGCCGAAGAATTGATGCTTTTGAACTGTGGTGTTGGAGAAGACTCTTGAGAGTCCCTTGGACTGCAAGGAGATCCAGCCTGTCCATTCTAAAGGAGATCAGTCCTGGATGTTCATTGGAAGGACTGATGCTAAAGCTGAAACTCCAATACTTTGGCCACCTCATTCGAAGAATTGACTCACTGGAAAAGACCCTGATGCTGGGAGGGATTGGGGACAGAAGGAGAAGAGGATGACAGAGGATGAGATGGCTGAATGGCATCACATACTCGATGGACATGAGTTTGGGTGAACTCCGGGAGTTGGTGATGGGCAGGGAGGCCCGGTGTGTTGCAATTCATGGGGTCACAAAGAGTCGGACACAACTGAGCGACTGAACTCAACTGAACTGAATTCTTTTTTTTTTTTTTTTAATTTTATTTTTACTTTATTTTACTTTACAATACCGTATTGGTTTTGCCATACATTGACATGAATCCACCATGGGTGTATATTAGCTCCCAATCCCGAATCCCCCTCCCACCTCCCACCCCACATCATCTCTCTGGCTCATCCCTGTGCACCAGCTCCAAGCATCCTGTATCCTGTATCGAACATAGGCTTGTGCTTCGTTCTTACATGTTAGTTTACATGTTTCAATGCCATTCTCCCAAATCATCCCACCCTCTTCCTCTCCCATAGAGTCCAAAAGTCCTTTCTATACATTTGTGTCTCTTTTGCTGTCTCACATACAGGGTCATCACTGCCATCTTTCTATATTCCATATATATGTGTCAGTATACTGTATTGGTGTTTTTCTTTCTGGCTTACTTCACTCTGTATAATAGGTTCCAATTTCATCCATCTCATTAGAACTGATTCAAATGAATTCTTTTTAATGGCTGAGTAATACTCCATTGTGTATATGTACCACAGCTTTCTTATCCATTCATCGGCTGATGGACATCTAGGTTGTTTCCATGTTCTGGCTATTATAAACAGTGCTGCGATGAACATTGGGGTACATGTGTCTCTTTCGATTCTGGTTTCCTCGGTGTGTATGCCCAGCAGTGGGATTGCTGGGTCATAAGGCAGATCTATTTGCAGTTTTTTAAGGAATCTCCACACAGTTCTCCATAGTGGCTGTACTAGTTTGCATTCCCACCAGCAGTGTAAGAGGGTTCCCTTTTCTCCACACCCTCTCCAGCATTTATTGCTTGTAGACTTTTGGATCGCAGCCATTCTGACTGGTGTGAAATGGTACCTCATTGTGGTCTTGATTTGCATTTCCCTGATAATGAGTGATGTTGAGCATCTTTTCATGTGTTTGTTAGCCATCCGTATGTCTTCTTTGGAAAAATGTCTGTTTAGTTCTTTGGCCCATTTTTTGATTGGGTCATTTATTTTTCTGGAGTTGAGCTGCATAAGTTGCTTGTATATTTTTGAGATTAGTTGTTTGTCAGTTGCTTCATTTGCTATTGTTTTCTCCCATTCAGAAGGCTGTCTTTTTACTTTGCTTATAGTTTCCTTTGTTGTGCAGAAGCTTTTAATTTTAATTAGATCCCATTTGTTTATTTTTGCTTTTATTTCCTGTATTCTGGGAGGTGGATCATAGAGGATCCTGCTTTGATTTATGTCGGAAAGTGTTTTGCCTATGTTCTCCTCTAGTAGTTTTATAGTTTCTGGTCTTACGTTTAGATCTTTAATCCATTTTGAGTTTATTTTTGTGTGTGGTGTTAGAGAGTGATCTAGTTTCATTCTTCTACAAGTGGTTGACCAGTTTTCCCAGCACCACTTGTTAAAGAGATTGTCTTTACTCCATTGTATATTTTTGCCTCCTTTGTCGAAGATAAGGTGTCCATATGTGTGTGGATTTATCTCTGGGCTTTCTATTTTGTTCCATTGATCTATATTTCTGTCTTTGTGCCAGTACCATACTGTCTTGATGACTGTGGCCTTGTAGTAGAGCCTGAAGTCCGGCAAGTTGATTCCTCCAGTTCCGTTCTTCTTTCTCAAGATTGCTTTGGCTATTCGAGGTTTTTTGTATTTCCATACAAATCTTGAAATTATTTGTTCTAGTTCTGTGAAAAATACCGCTGGTAGCTTGATAGGGATTGCATTGAATCTGTAGATTGCTTTGGGTAGTATACTCATTTTCACTATATTGATTCTTCCAATCCATGAGCATGGTATATTTTTCCATCTATTAGTGTCCTCTTTGATTTCTTTCATCAGTGTTTTATAGTTTTCCATATATAGGTCTTTAGATTCTTTAGGTAGATATATACCTAAGTATTTTATTCTTTTCGTTGCAATGGTGAATGGAATTGTTTCCTTAATTTCTTTTTCTACTTTCTCATTATTAGTGTATAGGAATGCCAGGGATTTCTGTGTGTTGATTTTATATCCTGCAACTTTACTATATTCATTGATTAGCTCTAATAATTTTCTGGTGGAGTCTTTAGGATTTTCTATGTAGAGGATCATGTCATCTGCAAACAGTGAGAGTTTTACTTCTTCTTTTCCAATTTGGATTCCTTTTATTTCTTTTTCTGCCCTGATTGCTGTGGCCAAAACTTCCAGAACTATGTTGAATAGTAGCGGTGAAAGTGGGCACCCTTGTCTTGTTCCTGACTTTAGGGGAAATGCTTTCAGTTTTTCACCATTGAGGATAATGTTTGCTGTGGGTTTGTCATATATAGCTTTTATTATGTTGAGGTATGTTCCTTCTATTCCTACTTTCTGGAGAGTTTTTATCATAAATGGATGTTGAATTTTGTCAAAGGCCTTCTCTGCATCTATTGAGATAATCATATGGCTTTTATTTTTCAATTTGTTAATGTGGTGAATTACATTGATTGATTTGCGGATATTGAAGAATCCTTGCATCCCTGGGATAAAGCCCACTTGGTCATGGTGTATGATCTTTTTAATGTGTTGTTGGATTCTGATTGCTAGAATTTTGTTAAGGATTTTTGCATCTATGTTCATCAGTGATATTGGCCTGTAGTTTTCTTTTTTGGTGACATCTTTGTCAGGTTTTGGTATTAGGGTGATGGTGGCCTCATAGAATGAGTTTGGAAGTTTACCTTCCTCTGCAATTTTCTGGAAGAGTCTCAGTAGGATAGGTGTTAGCTCTTCTCGAAATTTTTGGTAGAATTCAGCTGTGAAGCCGTCTGGACCTGGGCTTTTGTTTGCTGGAAGATTTCTGATTACAGTTTCAATTTCCGTGCTTGTGATGGGTCTGTTAAGATTTTCTATTTCTTCCTGGTTCAGTTTTGGAAGTTTGTATTTTTCTAAAAATTTGTCCATTTCTTCCACGTTGTCCAATTTATTGGCATATAATTGCTGATAGTAGTCTCTTATGATCCTTTGTATTTCTGTGTTGTCTGTTGTAATCTCTCCATTTTCATTTCTAATTTTATTGATTTGATTTTTCTCTCTTTGTTTCTTGATGAGTCTGGCTAATGGTTTGTCAATTTTATTTATTTTTTCAAAGAACCAGCTTTTGGCTTTGTTGATTTTTGCTATAGTCTCTTTTGTTTCTTTTGCATTTATTTCTGCCCTAATTTTTAAGATTTCTTTCCTTCTATTAGCTCTGGGGTTCTCCATTTCTTCCTTTTCTAGTTGCTTTAGGTGTAGAGTTAGGTTATTTATTTGACTTTTTTCTTGCTTCTTGAGGTGTGCCTGTATTGCTATGAACTTTCCTCTTAGCACTGCTTTTATAGTGTCCCATAGGTTTTGGGTTGTTGTGTTTTCATTTTCATTCGTTTCTATACATATTTTGATTTCTTTTTTGATTTCTTCTGTGATTTGTTGGTTATTTAGAAGTGTGTTGTTCAGCCTCCATATGTTGGAATTTTTAATAGTTTTTCTCTTGTAATTGAGATCTAATCTTAATGCATTATGGTCAGAGAAGATGCTTGGAATGATTTCGATTTTTTTGAATTTATCAAGGTTAGATTTATGGCCCAGGATGTGATCTATCCTGGAGAAGGTTCCGTGAGCACTTGAGAAAAAGGTGAAATTCATTGTTTTGGGGTGAAATGTCCTATAGATATCAATTAGGTCTAATTGTTCTATTGTATTATTTAAAGTTTGGGTTTCTTTGTTAATTTTCTGTTTAGTTGATCTGTCCATAGATGTAAGTGGGGTATTAAAGTCTCCCACTATTATTGTGTTATTGTTAATATCTCCTTTCATACTTGTTAGCATTTGTCTTACATATTGCGGTGCTCCTATGTTGGGTGCATATATATTTATAATTGTTATGTCTTCTTCTTGGATTGATCCTTTGATCATTATGTAGTGGCCTTCTTTGTCTCTTTTCACAGCCTTTGTTTTAAAGTCTATTTTATCGGATATGAGTATGGCTACTCCTGCTTTCTTTTGGTCTCTATTTGCATGGAATATCTTTTTCCAGCCCTTCACTTTCAGTCTGTATGTGTCCCTTGTTTTGAGGTGGGTCTCTTGTAGGCAGCATATATAGGGGTCTTGTTTTTGTATCCATTCAGCCAGTCTTTGCCTTTTGGTTGGGGCATTCAACCCATTTACGTTTAAGGTAGTTATTGATAAGTATGATCCCGTTGCCATTCACTTTATTGTTTTGGGTTCGGGTTTATACGCCCTTTTTGTGTTTCCTGTCTAAAGAATATCCTTTAGCATTTGTTGGAGAGCTGGTTTGGTGGTGCTGAATTCTCTCAGTTTTTGCTTTTCTGTAAAGGTTTTTATTTCTCCTTCATATTTGAATGAGATCCTTTCTGGGTACAGTAATCTGGGCTGTAGGTTATTTTCTTTCATCACTTTAAGTATGTCTTGCCATTCCCTCCTGGCCTGAAGAGTTTCTGTTGAAAGATCTGCGGTTATCCTTATGGGAATCCCCTTGTGTGTTATTTGTTGTTTTTCCCTTGCTGCTTTTAATATTTGTTCTTTGTGTTTGGTCTTTGAATTCTTTCCGTTAAATCCATCATTCCAAACAACTAACAGCACAGACATGGACAAAATCACACTTAATCATCCCTTCATTTCTCTTGCTCAACACTGAACAACAACAAAATGCGTATCTACATAAAGAGAGGGAGTGAGACAATCTTGCATGTGTTTTTTTGTGTGTGCATTATGTGTGTGTTATTAGAAACTCCTTTTCATCATTTAACCCCTTGGTCTCCATTTCTCTTTCTTATCACAAAGCCAATATTTCTTCTTTTCATTATGATGTTCTAAATATCTTAATGTGAGCATACATTGGGTTTTAGCCTTGTTTAATTTTCACCTTGTATCTTATCCTATTTCCATGAATCAGTCATATGGACAGATGACAAATTGTTTATTCCTTTTATTTATTTCCAAATAGATTACCCTTCCTCTATGTATGACTCACATGTTCTCTATTTTTTTTTATCCAGTGTCCTGACCAAAAACCACAGCTCTTGATTTCAAAAGGCTTGCAACTTGGTTTCCTTGGAATTACCACCTACATGCTGCCTCTCCCCAGAGAAATCCTTGTTGAACAGTTCTGCTTGACTTACCCAAATCCTTTGGCATCTTCCAATTACCCAAGATGAGTGTTTTGTAACTAATTACATCGAATGCTTCTCAGAGTTCAAATTTTAAAATGCCATCTCTTTATTAACAAAATGGCTGTTCACATTGTCTCAAACTCATGATGCTTGTCTTAAATTATTCTTGATAAATATTAATTTTCTCTTAATTTTTGTTCTATGATTTTGTAAATTCTTGACAATCCATTCCCATGACAATATTTAGGAGATAATATCCACAGAAAAATTCAGAAACAATTCCAGGACATACTATTTCCCAGCCAGGCTTTGTTTCTTCAGTGGCTCTTTGATTCAAGCACCAGTAACTAAACAAGGGATGCTCCCTACTCAAGGAGTGGTCCTCAGAGCACACATACATCTGTATGTGTATGTGATACATTTGTATCACCCAGGACTATAGAATCCAGGCTCCCCTGGGGCCAAAGGAATCAGAAGCTGCATTTGTCCAGCAGATATTCTAAAGGTTTAATCTAGTACTTCTGCTCTAAATGATTAGTAGTGCATATTTAGGGATACAGTATTGAGATGAAGGGGCTTCCCTGGTGGCTCAGACAGTAAAGAACTGCCTACAACGCTGGAGACCTGGGTTTGATCCCTGAATTGGGAAGATCCTCTGGAGAAGGGAATGGCAACCCACTCCAGTATTCTTGCCTAAAGAATACCATGGACAGAGGAGTCTGGCAGGCTACAGTCCATGGGGTCACAAAGAGTCGGACATGACTGAGTGACTAACACACACACACATTGAGGTGAAATCTTCACTCAAATTTGGATTCAATGGAAAAAAGTAAGGGAACTGACATGTGAGAGTACGATTACCTTAGGAGTGGGATAATTGCATTACCATTACACACCCTTCCTAACTCTTCATCTTCTCTTACTCTATCAAATCATCTATTATCTTGAATTTCTCCACAACAAATAGTTTCTAATTTGGCCAGGACAAACTTTGCACTGTTTTGCAAATGTTGCATGGCTGTACTTATTGTTTTAGTCAGGATTCTCCAGCAAAACAGAACCAATAGGATGGAGAAACAGAACCCACGTGGATCTATTACAAGAATGTCTCATGTGATTTTGGAGGCTGCAGAGTGAGTCAGGACATTGGAGACCCTGGAATGCTGCTGGTTTACTTCCAGTCTGAATCTGAAGACCTGAGAATCAGGAGAGAAGATGATGTAGGTTCCATTGCAAATACTGGCAGGCTCAAGACTCAGGAAGAGTTAATGTTTCAGTTCAAGTTTGAGGGCAGGAAAAAGTCTGTCTCTCTGTTTGAAAGGAATCAAGAAGGCAGAATTCTTTTTTACTTGAGGGAAGGCCAGTCGTTCTTTTCTAGGTAGACCTTCAACTGGTTGGGTAAGCACCACCCACAGCAGGGAAGGCAGTCTTCCCTCAGTTTACTGATTTAAATGTTAACCTCATCTAAAACACCCTCACAGTATCACCCAGAAAATATTTGACCCAATAACTGGACACCCCATGGCCAGGCAAGTTGACACATAACATTAACCGTGACACTTTTCATGTTTTCATTGCTTGGAATTGTCCCCTTTCCATTGCATACCTGTCAAGTCAGAGCTCAAGTCTATGTTTTCCAAGATTTCCCTAACTTTCCTTCACTGATTTCTTCCTTTTCTCAACTACCGATAGCACACAGAGAGTCAATACTATATGTTAGTCCAGTGTGATATACTATCTTAGTTTTTCTAAGATGCTATACTATCTCTTGTTTTTGGTGTATTAGACTTGCCTCTACCCAACTGGTGATAATCATAAAGGGAGGACTCTGTCATACTTTTAACATAAACCTCACAGTGTTCAATACTCCTCAAATTTTGGCTAATTGGTTTTTTTATTTATTTTCCCAGTTCATAAAAATTTTTACCTGAGTACTTTTACTAACTAGAAGATACTATAATATTCTTCCCACAAGAAGTACTTATTACTGGAATAAGCGTTATTATTACATGCGTACTGAGACAGTCTTAAGAGATAGCCATGATGCTGAATTTTTATTGTACCACCTATTGAGTACCAAAAAAAAAAATGATACCAGTGTAGAGTTTGTCTTGACTTGCATTCCCACACTGACATAGGTTTTGCTGAAAAAGCCTTGGGAAATAGTATGTTCATATAGTAACCTACTTAATGTTGAGTAGGCAGCAATTATATTGTAATGTCCTAGAGCTTCTGATGCTGGGCTTTGCAAAAAGGAGATTAATGACACAGAAAAGACCATGGTGCTGTACAATGAAGACATTTATTTTCAGCTCAGAGTCTACACAGAAGGTGATTCTTCTCACCCAAAGGAGTTTAAAATGTTCACTGGTTGGTTGATTTCAACAAAGAAACAGATGGACAATGGTAGAATTGATGAGACCACGGTGACACCAGAGTCTACAACTAGGGGGAACCTCTAACACCTCCCCCAGGACAGTGATTAGCTCTCTTGAGCACACCTGGAGGAGGTAGAAAGTGGTAAAGGGAGAGGTAGGAGGTTAAGTGAGGAGGAAGAAGTGGATCTCTGTTCCTAAAACTGGGCTACTGCCATTGATGAGTCTCCTTGCTATCTAGGGCGCCATGTGTGTCTTCACAGAAGCTCCCAGGGCTGGGTTGGCTACATTCTCTCTGGCAATGGCACTGGGACATTAGCTTCCTATTCTTTGATAAAGCAATCCACATGTCCATGCTTCTTTCCCTACAATGTTTCCCTCTTAAAAACCTCATCCTTAGGTAGATTGTCTACACTTAAAGGAGAAAAGAGAACACTTTTCTGTTTGCTTGTGGTTTAGGAAATAGTATGTTCATATAGTAACCTACTTAATGTTGAGTAGGCAGCAATTATATTGTAATGTCCTAGAGCTTCTGATGCTGGGCTTTGCAAAAAGGAGATTAATGACACAGAAAAGACCATGGTGCTGTACAATGAAGACATTTATTTTCAGCTCAGAGTCTACACAGAAGGTGATTCTTCTCACCCAAAGGAGTTTAAAATGTTCACTGGTTGGTTGATTTCAACAAAGAAACAGATGGACAATGGTAGAATTGATGAGACCACGGTGACACCAGAGTCTACAACTAGGGGGAACCTCTAACACCTCCCCCAGGACAGTGATTAGCTCTCTTGAGCACACCTGGAGGAGGTAGAAAGTGGTAAAGGGAGAGGTAGGAGGTTAAGTGAGGAGGAAGAAGTGGATCTCTGTTCCTAAAACTGGGCTACTGCCATTGATGAGTCTCCTTGCTATCTAGGGCGCCATGTGTGTCTTCACAGAAGCTCCCAGGGCTGGGTTGGCTACATTCTCTCTGGCAATGGCACTGGGACATTAGCTTCCTATTCTTTGATAAAGCAATCCACATGTCCATGCTTCTTTCCCTACAATGTTTCCCTCTTAAAAACCTCATCCTTAGGTAGATTGTCTACACTTAAAGGAGAAAAGAGAACACTTTTCTGTTTGCTTGTGGTTTGGGGGTCCTGCCCTAATATTCAGAGGGCAGGATTAAGAGTACAAATGGAGGTCCATATACTATATGTCTAAATATTTAAAGTTTAAGCCAACAAATGCTTGCATGAAATACATTTCAACCTACATCCTTGACCTAGAAAGCTTGGCTCAAATTTAAGCTTCATCGTAGCCCTTATGTATAGTTCTGTTCACAACAACAGCTTCCCTTTATCACAGTCTTGGGCACAGTCTGCCCTTTGGAAGATGGACAAGACAAAGATACCAATTCAGATCCAATACACTCGGTGCCTGTTGGATGGGCAATTCTGGTGTCTCTGGAATTTAGGCGAGTTAAAAGAGGGAGTCTCAGGAAATTTCCGTAGAAACAGGCACCTTGTATTTCCAGCTGATTTTGGAAAAGACTCAAGTCCTTCACACAGGGCAATTGGAGAAAACTCCATACATAAAAAGTGTACTTGGTGTCAACGCATAAATAAGAGTTTGGGGCATCCTGTGATTTTTACCAAAGCCCCTGAAGGAAGAGGCAGACTCCCAGGATAACCAGGATAAGATACAGAGCAAAGAATTATTAGCAGAATCTAGGAAAAGAGGAATCCAGACCATCCTAGGTCAGAAATCATGTTCTTGGTTACAGATCTATGATATATCCTCATAGTTCAATGAATAGCAAAATGTACATAGTACTTTCAGAGTCAGGGTTCAGTCATTCTGAATATATCCCGTTGTTATCTATATGAATTCTCTAGCTCATATTATAAATTCTTACACCAGCTCAGGAAAAACAACTGAGCCCCTTCTCCCCATCCCTGCCTTCAGTGACTTCAGGATGGTTGTTTAAAATTGGTATTGATGGGAGTATGTTTAAACACCATCTGTTGTAGCTGTGTAGTCGCTAAGTTGTATCTGACTTTTTTTTAACCCTGAGGACTGTAGCCCCCCAGGCTTCTCTGTCCATGGGATTTCCCAGGCAAGAATACTGGAGTGTACTGCCATTTCTTCTCCAGGAAATCTTCCTCACCCAGGGATCAAACCCACATCTCTTGCATTAGCAGGCAAATTCTTTACCACTGAGCCACCAGGGAAGCCCATTTTTTAACACCATAGAAAGCTACAAACATTACAAATTAGGCCTGTCTTCCCCTAGAGAGCCTTTTATTATTAATTTACCAGCACACAACTGTTTGTATGCCAAAAGCAGACAAAAATATCAGGTAAGTAGTTCTCTTCTTAATGATGCTAATTCCTCAGTAGGCTACATATTTATTATACACAGCCATAGTTTACATACTTATATCTAGATCTTATTTGAAGATATATAAAGTCCAAAAACTAGATTTTGTTTTCAAAGATTATGAATGAGAAATATCTATGTTTAAAAACTGCCAGGGTCATCTGATATTTTTATCCAAATGCTATTTGAAAAAAATAATTTATTGCCCAGGAAAGTAATACAAATTAGTTTTGTGTTTAGGAAAAAAGGAGAAAAAAAAAATTCTCCTGCACCTGGTCAGAAAGTGCTACTTAGCTTCTGAGACTAATTTTGAACAGCAGGAAGGCGTTCTCATGTTGATGGTTTTACTCTGGGGTTTGTTTTCTGAAACTGCCTAGAGCATCAAATCCAAAAAAACAGGTGTGTGTGTGCATTTCCTATGGGAGTCTGTCATCCCTTTGGTTCCCTTCTCCTGTAAGAAATGGAAAAGCCAAGTTTCATCCTCCGAGTCACGCTTCAACACGCCGAGGGCGGACATGGCACACCTGCTCCACCTTCGCCACACGTCACTCATCATCCGCAGAGAGAGAGGCATCCAGGGGGAAGAGGGCGAGGGCAATCATCAGCCACCTGAAGAATTGGGCATGGCCTCCTCAGCTGTTTTCTGTGTCTGAAGGCATAAAGTTACAAAATTTGGAAAAGTCAGAACTGCAGGGCAAACCAGCTGCATAACTCCTTTACAGGGAATGGGGATGGAAGAAAGTGTTCACAGTTTTTCAGCTCTGAGCACAGTTTGGAGAATACTAAACACAGGTGCCATGACTCCAGCCTCTTCCCGATTTATCTGCAACATCTGTGGAGAAATCCACAGCCTAGAAAGAAATTACCTTGACAACTCCTTTTACCCAAAGAACTGTTGGATTTTTCTCAACATTCCAGTGTAATACTTGCACCCAAAATGCATTTGTGGAGTTGAATTGGAAAGATTTTCATTTGAATTGACTCTAACAATTCTGACCTGGGTGGGGTTAATTGGTCTAGTGAACAGTAAATATTTTGATTTCCAATGAAATGCTGAAGACTAAGTATCTTCTTTAGAGTAAGCATTATATTGATCTGAAGGCATAAAGTTACAAAATTTGGAAAAGTCAGAACTGCAGGGCAAACCAGCTGCATAACTCCTTTACAGGGAATGGGGATGGAAGAAAGTGTTCACAGTTTTTCAGCTCTGAGCACAGTTTGGAGAATACTAAACACAGGTGCCATGACTCCAGCCTCTTCCCGATTTATCTGCAACATCTGTGGAGAAATCCACAGCCTAGAAAGAAATTACCTTGACAACTCCTTTTACCCAAAGAACTGTTGGATTTTTCTCAACATTCCAGTGTAATACTTGCACCCAAAATGCATTTGTGGAGTTGAATTGGAAAGATTTTCATTTGAATTGACTCTAACAATTCTGACCTGGGTGGGGTTAATTGGTCTAGTGAACAGTAAATATTTTGATTTCCAATGAAATGCTGAAGACTAAGTATCTTCTTTAGAGTAAGCATTATATTGTAGACACCCCATTAATTTTTACTGTGGTAGGCTTAATGATGGCTCCCAAAGATGTCCATATCCTAATATTGCAAGCTGGAAAAAGCAAGGAAATGAGTTCACCTCTGGAACACCCAGAAGGAATATGGCTTTGCTGCCACCTTGCCTTCAGCCCAGTGGAAGACATTTTGGACTTCAGACCTCTAGAACTGTAAGAAATACATTTTTGCTATTTTAAACCACTGATTTGTTATAGCAATAGTAAGCAATTAATATATTTATGAAGTAAAATTTAAAAATCCATTCAACTCTAAAGGGGGAATTTGTGTCTGAAGTCTGCAAAGTTTACCATACCCTTACGTTTCATCACACACTTACTTGTCACAATTATATGCAAATGACTATCCAGATTTTATACCCAAGGCACTTGTGTTTCAACAACACTTTTTATTTAAGGCTAAAGGATTAGTTTTTAGACTTAAGGGAAAACATATGATAGCATATGCTTTCCTGGGAAAGATTGAAGGCAGGAGGAGATGAGAACGACAGAGGATGAGATGGTTGGATGACATCACCGACTCAATGGACATGAGTTTGAGTAAACTCCAGGAGTTGGTGATGGACAGGGAGGCCTGGCGTGCTGCAGTCCATGGGGCTGCAAAGAGTAGGACACAACTGAGCGACTGAACTGATGATAGCATGTTAAGAGAGACGTATTTAAAATACTAACACAGACTCAGCACTGCTAAAGTAGATAAGTTGCCAGTTAATTATGATAACTTGACTTTTTGATGAGTAAAATCTCACATTCTTTGGAAATGGAGTTTGGATGTGTGTGTGCAGTTAGCTGGAAGGATAGCAGGAAGCAAAATAACCCGTTTTAAGAATGCTATCTAAAACTTCAAGGGAAGTCTGTGTTCTATTCCCCTACCTCAAATAAAAGCAAAAGGGGGGAGTGGGAGATGCGAAGGTTTTGAGGGGAGGGAGGTCACCCAGTAGTCATAGCTTATAAACTCTGGAAATGAAGTTGATAAGGCATGGGCAGGATAGTGTCTTTTGGAAACCTGGCAAATAAGGCACAATTCTACAAATGAACCATAAACCCAAAGAAAAATTTGAGTTTTTAACCAATTTTTCTCTGACCTAAGAAACCATGAGACAAAAAAGAAAAAAAAAATTCTATAAGGCAGAAGCCTGCCTTGGAGAGAAGCCAGGGTCAGCCAACTGTAGCAAAGCTTATTGTTGTTTTCATAAGGTGGATGGATGTGGATCCACCAGTGAATGAGGAAGGTATAGTCAAAGGTGATGATTCAGTTTGCAAGAAAAGCATCTCCAATGCTCCCTTACTGTGAAGTTAACAGAAATAAGATAACAGAATTTACCAAGGTCTCAGAGGTTGGACTGCCAGTTCTGAAGTCTGCTACCTTGATGCAATTTTAGAAAACTATACAGATTTGGGGGTGGAACAGCACAACTCCTGATCCAACAGTTCCTCTTTACTCAGCAAATAGAAGGCTGTGTAAAGGCCCCCCTGGATGTAAGTCTCAGAGCTGTGTGATGAGCCAAGCACATCAGCAAATAGGTCCTGAACCCATTTGCATCTGAGGAGGAACTTGTGAGTAGGATGCAAAAAGAGTCTGGACTTAGAGTGACTAAACAACAACTCTTAGACAAGCAGTACTTGCTGTCAGTTTTCCAGTGAATACCAAAAGCTAGAAAGCTCCTTTCTAGATGGTAGGATGAGGGTGTCCTGATGCCTTCGAGGAGCTGTGTTAATTTTCCCTCAATTCAATCGCTTTCAACATACCAGTTTGATTTTGCAGCAGTGACCAAGGTTTTCTATCTTATGCTTCCATGACTACCTACACGGCCTTGCTTTCACAAATTGTGTAGAAGAGCATGCACTATGCCAGTGTTCTCTTTCTGCTTCCCCATCCATATTATTAAAGCTGCTCACCTTAGCCCCCAGTGGCATAGTTTGTAAACGTCATTGTTTCACAGACCCCTTAAAAATCTAATAAAAGACATGTAACCCTCCCACTCTATCCAAAGAGGAGACTCTCTATACACACATAATTATACACCACATGCCACATATATTTGCAGGAGTTCACGAACTCCTGAAAGCCCATTTATGGAAGCCCACGTAAAAAAGCCCTTGCCCCACAGGATTTTCTTCACCCTGTTATAGAGTTGCCAAGAGCTTTGAAAAGAGAGAGAGGAGTGCAATGATGCATGTGACTTTTCAGATAGCTTGGATAGTTCCATGAGCTGTTGAAGAGTCAAAAAGCAAATAAACGTCAACAGTTCTGAATCCCAACATTGTTTAATGACAACCTTTCCATGTTTGCCAACTTGCTGCTTAACAACAATCCTGTTGACACTGTGGAAAAGGCTTTCCAGGTCCTCCCAGGTAAATAAGACACTCCTACCAATCACCTGGCCACCCAACTGAACTCTGATACACACAGAATTCATGACGATGAGTCACTCTCTTTGCCAAATGTAGTTGACATAGCATAGATTTTGCCTCTTCGTAAGAGCTTTTCATATACTAATCCCAGCAAAGATCATTATAAGGAGGCATCAATTCTAAGCAAAACTCTGTGACTGAAGTGAAAGGTGTTGTTTTCACATTTGTGAGAAGTGTAAATGTCTAGCTTTTCTGAAGCATTCCATTCCATTGCTCTCAGGTCTTAGCATATGACTTTCTGGATGGGTGGAAAGATTTTCCTTTTTTTTTTTTAACTTATTTCATTTGTTGCTGAAGTTAAGTCTCACCAATTTGTGTGCAATTCAGTATGTTACTGGGAACAGGGAAGCAAAATTGAAAATTAGAACATTCATCAATTCTTTAGAAACAAATGGGACAAGTGGTAGATTTCCTGAGGTAGAAAAACATGAAGAGAGAAGGGAAGCACAACTTTTGATGTTGAAAAGACAACTGTGGAGTGGACTGCAGATAAACAGCATTTTGCCCTGCTGGCTCCACTGCAGAAGTAACTTGATCACTCTGTACAACCTGGCAAGTAGCCTCGGGCAGGAGCAAAGAACTATCCCAGGCAAGTAGGGGGTGAGGTGTGGAAGTTGTTAGATTGGCTTACCAAACCCTTCCCTAACAGCCAAGAAGGAAGTGGATTACCTATGGCTGTGACTAAGGAACTTATGGCCAACAAGACCAGTTGCCTGCACAGAATTCTGCCAAGTTCAGTAGCTTCAGTTTTCATGATGGTTTTACACAAGTTTGGAAATCAGGTGGGAATATACGGGGGGGAAAGTCCAGGAGGTAGATTTCACTTTAGTCAGTAAATGAAGATAAGCAAGATTTCCCCAATGCAGGAGGAGGATAAATTAGGAGTTGGGGATTAACATAAATACACTAACATATGTAAAATAGTTAACAAGGACCTACTGTATAGCACAGGAAACTCTACTCAATATTCTGTAACAACCTATATGGGAAATTAATTAAAAAAAAAATAGATATGTGTGTATGTATAAGTGACTCACTTTGCTATACACTTGAAACATGACACTGTTAATCAACTAGACTCTAGTATAAAATAAAGATTAAAAAGTTTTCACCAAATTCAAAGTGATTAAATTACTAGAAACCACCTTAAATGCTAGAGGTCATATGGAGGTAGACAGATTAACGAGGACAGGGTTCCTGGTATAAGAGGAACCTGAATTGGAATTGTAGTAGGCCATATTCAGGGACCCTGGAAATAGAGAATTGGATGCAAGAGGTACTACAGTGGAAAACCAATTATAGATTAATAACAACTGAAGAAACCACAAATTAGTGAGAAGACATCAAATTTAACCAGGTGTTAGCATGATTGAGAATGAATTTTAGTGCTTTAACTTCTTGGGTTAGGATTCCTATTTTTTAAAAAGCACATTCTAATCGCTCAGCTATGCAGAAAACCAAAACAACAGCTATAGCGAAGGGGGTTTTACCATTACAAATGTCAAGAAAGGATGAGCTACATAGTTCCTCTTACTTGAATAGAAAGTTCTTAGAAATGTCACTCAATGATTTGCCCATAGTGTGAATGATTTAAAATGAAGACTTCTAATTATTTCTAGCTATAAATTGAGAACATATTTTAAGTTAGGCAGCATTATTGGACTCTAATATTCACATGAACTTTAAGAAGCTGAAGGTCTAAAAACCTGTAGTAAAAAAGGACACCTTGACTTTATTAGTGTTTCAAAACTCCAGTAGAACCTTCTCCAAAGAGTTATAATATCACACAAAAGTAGGGGAAAGACTTCTAAGAAGTCTTCTGCCGTTTATGAAGGAGCTTCATTTACTGGAATTTATTTTATTTTTATTATTATTACTGAAATAGGAAAAAGTGACCTTTCTAGGTGTAGTCAGAAAGTCCGTTTTTTTTTTTTTACTATTATGATTATTCACTAAAATAAGGTGGTGGCTCAGAGGTTAAAGCGTCTGCCTCTGATGCGGGAGACCCGGGTTCGATCCCTGGGTCGGGAAGATCCCCTGGAGAAGGAAATGGCAATCCACTCCAGTGTTCTTGCCTGGAGAATCCCATGGGCGGAGAAGCCTAGTAGGTTACAGTCCATGGGGTCGCAAAGAGTCGGACACGACTGAGCGACTTCACCTCACCTCACCTCTATATACTGAAATATTTATTTAAAATGTGTAGCAATGAAATTTCCTCACTATTGTATTTTTTGTTCTTAATACAGAGTGATTTGTTGTTGTAATTCAGTCACTAAGTTAATGTCTGACTCTGCGACCCTGTGGACTGCAGCACACCAGGCTTCCATGTTCTTCCCTATCTCCTGGACTTTGCTCAAACTCATGTCCATCGAGTCGGTAAGGCCATCTAACCATCTCATTCTCTGCCACCCCCTTCTCTTGCCCTCAGTCTTTCCCAGCATCAGGGTCTTTTTCAATGAGTCGGCTCTTTGCATCACGTGGCCAAAATATTGGAGCTGCAGCATCAGTCCTTCCAATGAATGTTCAAGGTTGATTTCCTTTGGCATTGACTGGTTTCATCTCCGTGCAGTCCTAGGGACTCTCAAGAGTCCTCTCTAGCATGTTGAGAGCCCCATGAACAGAGTGATTAAGATGTACCTTAAAAAAATATGGATCTAAACTCAAGCTAAAGAACTATAAAATTTTTTTTAAATCCTGCTAATACACAGTTATAATTTGGTGCTCCTTTTTTTTTTTTTTTTCTAGTTTGTAGTTTCAATTGTTGGTTATCTACAGTTGTTTTTTCTTAACCTTGGCTCAAGACACAAATTATCTACTTGACCACCTAATGTGGTGATGGCAAGGCCACGAGAGAATTTACTGGGGCCCGAAAGTTAAACATCTTTTAAATGACTCCAAAGAGAATGTCTGAAAGATGTGAACTCTGTCCTTTTTATTTATATAATTTTCTTTTTATAATTATTTAAATTTTATGGCTATGTAGATATTTCAATAATAAAAATAAACTAGATTAAAAGTAAGCCAGTGGTGATACATGAAAGACATAAAGAAAGAAATGTCTAGTTTGGACTCCTCTGAAGATGAATACATTAAAGAAGCAAGTGCTATACCAGTATAAATTGTATTACCATTTATCACCAGAGCCCATGGGCTAAAACCTTATCTAGACACTAACCTCATAAATGAACATGCAGAATATTTATAAACTATTTTGATTTAAAAAAGCACCACATCCTCTATCACTTTTCTTTTAGTAATATCATGTATAGAATATCCTGTCGAATTTGAAATACAAAGTATAAAGAAGAAGGTGTATTGTGGTGTTAAGGGTGATGACAGTGGCTATTTAAGGACCAGGACTTGTTTCTTAGGCATGAAAAGGCAATAGCAACAACCAGGCAAGTGATGAATTCATCCTGCCAGGATTTAGGAATAAACTGATGAAGTTCCAAGCAGAGTGACTCTGCATATCACTCCCATCTCTGAGAAACTGCCATAGGAAAGTTTCTCAATTACGTTTCCAGCTGAATTATCAGAAAGTGTTAATCAGAGCAGTAACTTACCCTTCAGAGAACTTCCATATTACTCATGGTATTTAGACCATACTAATTCCAAACAATGAAGAGAAACCAGGAAAGAATCAGAGTTCACTCTTCAGTCACGGGTTCTTGGAACTTGCTTGAACCAACCTACACATGCCAACACCTTTTTTTTGTTGTTAATTTGCATTAATCTCCTGATCTTAAACAGATGGAGTCTTTAAAAATTAACACAAATATTTAGGATTTTTGTCTAATTTGGTTATTGAAATGGTCAATTCCCAGACTATGTGTTGTGTATACATTCTAGTCCTATACATTATAGGCTCCTTTGGATCTTCTGCTCACAAGCCCATGGGAGCTGCAGCTCCTACTCTCCTCTACCATCATGATCCTTGAGGGCAAATGGTTTAACTGCATGTATTTCAATTTTACCAATAAAATGAAAGAAATGGGCAAAGCCACTCATGATTGAAAGGGCAAACTTAAAGTTTCAGTAATGTTCAGGTATTAATAACTTTAATGCATTAACTATTATAATTCCATTAACCTATGCATTAACTATTATGATTCCATTAACCTATGTATTATACATATATTCTTTGCAGTCAAAGATGGAGAAGCTCTATACAGTCAACAAAAACAAGACCAAGAGCTGACTGTGGCTCAGACCATGAACTCCTTATTGCCAAATATAGACTCAAATTGAAGAAAATAGGGAAAACCATTAGACCATTCAGGTATGATCTAAATCAAATCCCTTATGATTATACAATGGAGGTGAGAAATAGATTTAAGGGACTAGATCTGATAGAGTGCCTGATAAACAATGGTTGAAGGTTGTGACATTGTACAGGAGACAGGGATCAAGACCATCCCCATGGAAAAAAAATGCAAAAAAGCAAAATGGCTGTCTGAGGAGGCCTTACAAATAGCTGTGGAAAGAAGAAAGTGAAAAGCAAAGGAGAAAAGGAACGATATTCCCGTTTGAATGCAGAGTTCCAAAGAATAGCAAAGAGAGATAAGAAAGCCTTCCTCAGCAATCAATGCAAACAAATAGAGGAAAACAACAGAATGGGAAAGACTAGAGATCTCTTCAATAAACTCAGAGATATCAAGGAATATTTCCTGCACAGATGGGCTTGATAAAGGACAGAAATGGTATGGACCTAACAAAAGCAGAAGATATTAAGAGGTGGCAAGAATACACAGAAGAACTGTACAAAAAAGATCTTCACAACCAAGATAATCACAATGGTGTGATCACTCACCTAGAGCCAGACATCCTGGAATGTTCTAAAGGAGACCAGTCCTGGGTGTTCATTGGAAGGACTGATGTTGAAGCTGGAACTCCAATTACTGGCAAACTCATGTGAAGAGTTTACTCATTGGAAAAGAACCTGATGCTGGGAGGGATTGGGGGCAGGAGGAGAAGGAGATGACAGAGGATGAGATGGCTGGATGGCATCACCAACTCGATTCACATGAGTCTGGGTGAACTCCGTGTGTTGGTGATGCACAGGGAGGCCTGGCATGCTGCGATTCATGGGGTCGCAAAGAGTCGGACACAACTGAGCGACTGGACTGAACCTATGTATAGTATCTTTGTGGGAGGGGGATTCAGGATTGGGAGCTCGTATACACCCGTGGTGGATTCATGTCAATGTATGGCAAAACCAATACAGTATTGTAAAGTAAAATAAAGTAAAAATTAAAAAAAAAATTGAAGTTTATTTGATTTACAATACTGTGTTAATTTCTAGTGTACAGAAAAGTGATTCATATTCTTTAACATGATAGTTCATATTTTCTTTTCCATTGTAGTTTCATAATTATTTTTCATTATATTCTTTTTCATACCTTTTCCATCATAGCTTAATACAAGATATTAGTTCCCTGTGCTATACAGTGGGATTTTGTTGTTTGTTTATATTTGGTAGTTTGTGCCTGCTAATCCCAAATTCTTAATTTATGCCCCCATTTCTCTTTGGTAACTATAAACTTGTTTTCTATGTCTATGAGTCTGTATCTATTTTGCTAATAAGTTCATTTGTATCATTTTAGATTCCATGTGTGATAGCATATATTTGTCATCCTCTGACTTCACTTAGTATGATAATATAGTGTGATAATGATATATTATCTTTTTATAAGCACAAAAATTAAATATTACAAATCCACAACACAATGTGAATTCCAGAGTTGGATGGAGTGCTATAATTGTTCAACCACAAACACTTGTCCATGAGGAAAACAGTTTGTTGAAAAGAGAAAAGAGAACTTGTATTTCATCTCTAAGAAAGTTGCACAAATATCTTAAAACATCACTTTTTTCAGAAGATGATAGTTTAGTTAAGGGCACATGTCTTATTAAAAGTCAAAATATCTATTTTATACTTATTTACAAAAATCCTTTGGCATACTCAAGATGAAAGAGACTAGTAGCCTGAGTTGAGTATTCACTTATTCTTTCAATCAGTGCTCAGTAAACAAAGAGAAAAGCAGTAGAAAGGTGGAGAGTTCCCTTTTCCTTTCAGACTTCAACCTGTAAATCTAAGACAAGCCGCCTAAAAGTTTTAGGTACTCACCTGCCTAGACAAATATTTATATAAACACACTGGTATATGTGGGGTGTGCGTATGTGCTTATGCTGTTGGCTGGGTTAGGGATGTTATTGTGGGGAGGTAGAGAGTGGAGAAGGAAATGGCAACCCATTCTGGTGTTCTTGCCTGGAGAATCCCAGGGACGGGGGAGCCTGGTGGGCTGCCATCTATGGGGTTGCACAGAGTCGGACATGACTGAAGCGACAGCAGCAGCAGAGAGTGGAACCAATACTTACACAAGCTCGGGGGAGAGAGGAGAGAGGTGAAGTCACTTGCTTATGGAGATGGGATCTGGACCTGGCTTTGTGCATTACCTTAAGTCCCATGCTCTTTCATTATACCACACTGCCTCCCCGTCAACAACCCTATAAAATAACCTCCTCAACAACTGAGAAGATCTTAACTGGTGGTTTTCTCAGAGTGTGGAAAGTCTAAATCTCTCCATGGATCATCAATAATTAAATGCCCTTTCAGAGCAAGTGAAGTGTGTTAGTCATTCAGTCATTTCCAACTCTTTGCAACCCCATGGACTGTAGCCCACTACGCTCCCCTGTCCATGGAATTCTTCAGGCAAGAATACTGAAGTGAGTTGTCATTTCCTTTGCCAGGAGATCTCCCTGACCTAGGGACTGAATCCGGATCTCCTGCCTTATCCCTGGAGAAGGGATAGGCTACCCACTCTAGTATTCTTGGGTTTCCCTGGTAGCTCAGATGGTGAAGATTCCACCTGCAGTGCAGGAGACCTGGCTTCAATCCCTGGGTTGGGAAGATCCCCTGGAGGAAGCGAAGGGCTACCCACTCCAGTATTCTTGCCTGGAAAATCCCCATGGACTGAGGAGCCTAGCAGGCTACAGTCCATGGGATTGCACAGACTCTGACATGACTGAGCAACTAAGCAAAGCACAGCAGCACTCCTGCCTTGTAGGCAGATTCTTTACCATCTGAGCCTCCAGGGAAGCCCCTAAGCTAGTAGCATTTGGTCAATTCCTTTGAAATAAGGCCATCTTGATATGTTCATTAATTGATTCATTGCTTCATTTTTTGATATCTTTAGTCTTTATTTCCTTTAAAATATTTACTGAGAATCAATTATATTCCAAGCATTGCTCTTATCATAATTATTTTTCCTTTAAGTAACTAGCAAACTAGAAAATAAGTTACTGTAATTCTATAGAGAAAATAACTCATGTACACCTCTGTCTGCTTTACTAATATCAAAATGATAACCTATTTTTAAAGAGTACTGAAACAAACGCCACCTAAATTAGATATTCACCTGGGGGTCTATGAGTCTTAAATAATTAAGTCAGTGATTAAATTATAGCAAATTGAAGAAACAAGCGTCTAGGCAGTGGTGGTTGGTGGTGGAGAGAACTGTGAAAGGATATAAAATGAATAGGGTAATTTATCTACCTTTACACTGAAACTGTATCAAAAAGCAAACTTGTCTCCTTATACACCCTTTCTTTCCTCCACAAAATAAGATGGAGTCTTTAAAGAAGTTATGAATCTCTGTTGCTATCCAAATTGGGAGCTCAAATTTGAAATATCCATGTCAGCAGCTGACAATACTTCCAAAGGAAATTCTGATGTATTTTCTCTTGTGTAGTCAGTTCGTTTTAAGAAACCAGAATTATGCTTAAGGTGTAAGTACATAGCAACCAAAAACACCCACAACCCTGATAGAAAAAATAAATCTTTTCTCCAGAGATGACTGACTGTTCCTTTGTGAGACGTGGACTGCAGAGTGCTACCCTTGAATTTTGCTCTGGGGGACATGGGCACCTTCCTACCTACATCCCAGCCCAGTATTACTGCAGTATCCCCAGGCATCAGTGGAGGTGTGCCATCGTTTTACATTTAAATGGAATGGATTTGAACCTTATCCTGCAAGTGATAGAAGCCCCACATTGCTCATAGTTTTTCCAAAAATTCTGGCAGGGGAAAGAAAGAAGGGTAAGGATGGTGTATGCTTTTCTTGGTCAACTCAGGCTCTGAATCACTTTTCAGTTTGTGATGGACTGTGATGCTCTCCCCAAGAACAGTGTCTGTATGGTACCAATCACCCCTGAGGCAGAATACAGGGCTTTCTCCTTAATTTACCCCCTAAAATATCACACTAGTTAATGTGAGTGTGTAGAATATCTTAGTGAAGGTTTGAGGATAACAAGGGAATTTAGTTAGCAGCACAGTGCCTCTTCTGACTTCCCTGGTGGCTCAGAGGGTAGAGTCTGCCTGCAATGCGGGAGACCTGGGTTCAGTCCCTGGGTCAGGAAGATCTCCTGGAGAAGAAAATGGCAACCCACTCCAGTATTCTTGCCTGGAGAATATCATGGACAGAGGAGCTTGGCAGGCTACAGTCCATGGGGTCGCAAAGAGTCAGACACAACTGAGCAACTTCACTTTCACTTTCATAGGGCCTCTTGGGCTTCCCAGGGGGTTCAGTGGTAAAGAACACACTTGCAGTGCAGGAGACCTGGATTTGATCCCTGGGTTGGGAAGATCCCCTGGAGAAGGACGTGGCTATAGTTGGGTTTTAAATAACCATTTGCTTTTTCTCCATTATACTTCATGGTCCTTGGTATTATAGATTTCACTTTTACTGCCACAGGATCACAGGCAAAACCTTCTCCACATTGACGGGTTTGTGGACCATCAGTGGGTTGCCCAACAGTCTCAACATCCAAATCCTTACTGGTCATGCCAGGGCACTCTGATTAGGGAGGGGACAGACACTTAGAATTTCCTGAGTATCTACTCTATGTCCCGCATGGTAGATCCACATTCAAAGGGCTGAGCAAGCAGGTCCTAGTGTTCCTGATCTTACAGATAAGGAGGCTGAGATCAGAGAAGTAACTCACATAAAATTACATGGGTATTGGAGGCAGGGCCGGGGACTGTGCCCAGATCTTCTAGCCACCCAAGCTGTAACATGTGCCCTTTCATCAGATTGTGGTGTTAGGGAAAAAAAGATGTTAAACTGTATTTTCCAGAATAGGATGCCCCCACCCCCACTGCTGGGGAACTTTGTTTCTGAGACTTTCTCAAACAGCTTCTCAGCTTCTCTTAGCAAGTGATAAGGTTTCACTGTAAACTGCCTGGAGCAAAGAGCCTCAGGAGTCCAAAAGAACCCTTTCCTATGCCAAACAGAGGGAGATTCAGCTGTTAATTTCAGAGATCAATAAGTAACTACTGCTGCTGCTGCCGCTAAGTCGCTTCAGTCGTGTCCCACCGACTCTGTGCGACCCCAGAAACGGCAGCGGCAGCCCACCAAGCTTCCCTGTCCCTGGGATTCTCCAGGCAAGAACACTGGAGTGGGTGGTCATTTCCTTCTCCAATATATGAAACTAAAAAGTGAAAGTGAAGTTGCTCAGTCGTGTCTGACTCTTAGCGACCCCATGGACTGCAGCCTACCAGGCTCCTCCGTCCATGGATTTTCCAGGCAAGAGTACTGGAGTGGGGTGCCATTGCCTTCTCTGAGTAACTACTGAGTTGAAAGATAAAAATATAATAATAATAAAACTCTAAAGTCAGTTGAGAGATACTAAAGTTAATGGCAAATTGCATATTTGAAATAAAAATTTTGGGTTGATGATAGGTTTAGAAGAGGTAAGAGGATTAGCTGGAGACAAAGGGTGATAAATGTGTACCCATATGCGTTTATATACAAGTGGATACAGACATCCACACTTTTATGACCTGCCTTTAGAAAACCCCTTAACCAAGAATTGAGCTTCCCTGGTTGCTCAGCTGGTAAACAGTCTGCCTGCAATGCAGGAGACCTGGGTTTAATTCCTGGGTTGGGAAGATCCCCTGGAGAAGGGAAAGTGGATTCTGGCCTGGAGAATTCCATGGACTGTATAGTCCACGGGGTCACAAAGAGTCGGACACGATTGAAGAGCTTCCCTGGTCGCTCAGCTGGTAAACAGTCTGCCTGCAATGCAGGAGACCTGGGTTTAATTCCTGGGTTGGGAAGATCCCCTGGAGAAGGGAAAGTGGATTCTGGCCTGGAGAATTCCATGGACTGTATAGTCCACGGGGTCACAAAGAGTCGGACACGATTGAACAATTTTCACTTTCACTTAACCAAAAATAGAGAAATGTATCATTGTAGCCGTCCTACTCTGTGTGTGTGTGTTGTAGTAAAATATATTAAACATAAAAATGTTTAGAAAGGTTAATGTTAAGTGTATAATTCAACATATTCACACTAGTATAACTATCACCACTAGCTAGCCAGAATTTTATTATTCCAAACTGCATACCTATTAAACAGTAAGTCCCCATTCCTTCCACCCTTTAACCTTGGTCACTATTCTACTTGTTTCTACAAATTAGACTGTTCTAGGTACCACGTGTAAGTGGAATCAAACAGCATTTGATCCTTTGTGCTAGGCTTGTCTCCAAGGTTTTCCCTATTTGATTAAGACGGGTAGCTCTCTGGTACCATTGACTTGTGGCAATAACTTCTCTGGGGTGAAATACTTGGTTTGATCATGTCCAGGGATACCTATGATAAAGAAACTTTATAAATATGCAGATTAATCAAGCAAGAATAATGTCTTTTCATAAACACTGGCACTTTAGCAGATCAGCAAAATTCAAAATTACAAAAGGAAAGCTTTATGTATACATTCTGCATATGTACATGGCAATATTTTGACACTAGGAATGAATATCAAACTTCTGTTTATTTAGGAAAATTTACCAAGTTCCTACTGTATTAAAGATATCAAGAGAATGAGGTAAAGATAGTGTTCTCAATAAAAGCAATGTGAAAATTGTGGTTTTTATGCTTATTATCAGCCATTATTATGATCATCCCTCTAAAATATTATATATAATAAGATAACTTAAAAGGGTTAAAAACTGGTTTTTAAATAAATGGTTTACAAATATTATTTGTAGGAAGAAAGTAGTTTCTACTCTGGGGGACGCACTGAGGTTTCATATAGTGGAAAGTATATTAAGAACAACATAATTCTGGCACAATATAATTCTGGCAAAATAATGCTTAGAAATTGAAAGGCATCTTACAATCTATAGATGGAATTGGGTAAACTGAATAAAATACAAAGTGTCTTCATTTTTGTCCTGGGTTTGTTTGCCTTTCTTTCAAGGGAAGTTTTGTTTGATTTGTGTGTCTATATGTGTGTGCTTTAGTTTTAAGAACTTGTTTGACTCTTCCAGTTTCTAGTGCTGATAATCATACAAGCTTAGAATTTAATGGTGCAAAACTCTGACCTTCATTTTTTATTCTCTCTTCGGACCATCACTGGGGAGTGTGGAAGTTGAAGCAGAAGGAAGGTCTGAAATTGGTGATGCATAACCCGAGCCTTTCTCTATGCAAGACTCCGTAACATATCTGTGTTTGAATCATGCCTCTCCTGCTTATCTAGCTTTGTGATCCAGCAGGTTACTAAACCTCCTGGTGCCTCAGTTTCCTCAGTTCAGTTCAGTTCAGTTGTTCAGTTGTGTCCGACTCTTTGCGACCCCATGAATCGCAGCACGCCAGGCCTCCTTGTGCATCACCAACTCCCGGAGTTCACTCACACTCATGTCCATCGTGTCGGTGATGCCATCCAGCCATCTCATCCTCTGTCGTCCCCTTCTCCTCCTGCCCCCAATCCCCCCCAGCATCAGAGTTTTTTCCAATGAGTCAACTCTTCGCATGAGGTGGCCAAAGTACTGGAGTTTCAGCTTTAGCATCATTCCTTCCAAAGAACACCCGAGGCTGATCTTTAGGATGGACTGGTTGGATCTCCTTGCAGTCCAAGGGACTCTTAAGAGTCTTCTCCAACACCACAGTTCAAAAGCATCAATTCTTCGGTGGTCAGCTTTCTTCACTGTCCAACTCTCACATCCTCAAATGGTGAACAATTGTACACCTCATGGTGTTATCAGTGTTAAGTGAGTTTAAAGCACCTGGGCTTTCCAGGTGGCTCAATGGTAAAGAATCAACCTGCAATGTAGGAGACACAGGTTCATCCCTGAGTTGGGAAGATCCCTTGGAGAAGGAAATGGTAACCAACTCCAGTATTCTTGCCTGGAGAATTCCATGGATGGAGGAGCCTGGTGAGCTAAAGCCCATGGGGTCATAAAGAGTCATACACGACTGAAGTGACTGGCCACGCACTAAGCACCTATATTAATTTCCGGCACATACTAACTACTCTCCACTGTTAACTGTTAACCCTTGAGCCTCACTTCCTTGATGTTCTCTCTAGACTCGTGTGTTTTCTTCAACTTTCTTAAACTACCCGCTTGGTTTATCACACTCCTATCCAAGCTGTCAGCAAAGCCTGTCCATTCAACCTTCAAGATACATCCAGATTTGACCATTTCTCATGACCTCCATTGCATTTGAAAAAAAGTGATAGTTGCTCACTCATATCCAGCTCTTTGCAAACTCATGAGCTGTAGCCCACCAGGCTCCACTGTCCTTAGACTTCTCCAGGCAAGAATACTGGAGTGGGTACCATTCCCTTCTCCAGGGGATCTTCCTGACCCGGGGATCAAATCTGGGTCTCCCACATTGCAGGCAGATTCTTTACCATCTGAGTCACCAGGGAAGCCTCTGGCTCAAACTGTCAACTCTTCCTTGAACAACCGGAGAAACTTTCCACTGATTTCTGAGTTTCCTTTCTCCTTTCTTCTGATATTTTATCCAGAGTAGTTCCTTTAAGTAAGTTGTGGCCTGTTATATTACTCCCTTGCTGAAGGCCCTTCAATTATTTCCCATCTCATTCAGAGAAAACTGTAAGTCCTAGCACAGCTTTTCAGGTGGCATCTTATCTGGCTTGACTACCCCTTGAATCACCTCTTTTCTCTCTCCTCTCTGTTCCAACTGCTGATGCCTTCGAATGGCTCATGTAGCCTCCTGCTCTTGCTACTCTCTTTTCACAAATACCAGGATGGCTAGCCTGGTCCCTTTATTTCTTTCAGGTCGCTTATCAAACAGGCCTTCCTTCCCTGACCACTGTGTGGAAGCAGCATCCATCTCCCTCCTCACTGTATACTTTTTCTATTTTACTTTTCTGCTTTGCCCTTTGGTTGTTGTTCAGTCGCTCAGTCATGCCTGACACTTTGTGATCCCATGGACTGCAGCACACAGTTCTGTTCATTATTTTCTGAAGTTTGCTCAAACTCATGTCTACTGAGTCAGTGATGCCACCCAACCATCGCATCCTCTGCCATCCCCTTCTCCTCCTGCCTTCAATCTTTCCCAGCATAGGGTCTTTCCAGTAAGCTGGCTGTTTGCATCAGGTGTCCGAAGTATTAGAGCTTTCAGCATCAGTCCTTCCAATGAATATTTGGGGTTGATCTCCTTTAGGATTGACTGGTTTGATTTACTGGGTCTCCCACATTGCAGGCAGATTCTTTACCATCTGAGTCACCAGGGAAGCCTCTGGCTCAAACTGTCAACTCTTCCTTGAACAACCGGAGAAACTTTCCACTGATTTCTGAGTTTCCTTTCTCCTTTCTTCTGATATTTTATCCAGAGTAGTTCCTTTAAGTAAGTTGTGGCCTGTTATATTACTCCCTTGCTGAAGGCCCTTCAATTATTTCCCATCTCATTCAGAGAAAACTGTAAGTCCTAGCACAGCTTTTCAGGTGCCATCTTATCTGGCTTGACTACCCCTTGAATTACCTCTTTTCTCTCTCCTCTCTGTTCCAACTGCTGATGCCTTCGAATGGCTCATGTAGCCTCCTGCTCTTGCTACTCTCTTTTCACAAATACCAGGATGGCTAGCCTGGTCCCTTTATTTCTTTCAGGTCGCTTATCAAACAGGCCTTCCTTCCCTGACCACTGTGTGGAAGCAGCATCCATCTCCCTCCTCACTGTATACTTTTTCTATTTTACTTTTCTGCTTTGCCCTTTGGTTGTTGTTCAGTCGCTCAGTCATGCCTGACACTTTGTGATCCCATGGACTGCAGCACACAGTTCTGTTCATTATTTTCTGAAGTTTGCTCAAACTCATGTCTACTGAGTCAGTGATGCCACCCAACCATCGCATCCTCTGCCATCCCCTTCTCCTCCTGCCTTCAATCTTTCCCAGCATAGGGTCTTTCCAGTAAGCTGGCTGTTTGCATCAGGTGTCCAAAGTATTAGAGCTTTCAGCATCAGTCCTTCCAATGAATATTTGGGGTTGATCTCCTTTAGGATTGACTGGTTTGATTTCCTTGGTGTCCAAGGGACTCTCAAGCATCTTCTCCAACACCAGAGTTCAAAAGCATCAATTCTTCAGCACTCAGCCTTTTTTATTGTCCAGCTTTCACATCCATACATGACTATTGGAAGAATCATAGCTTTGAGTATATTGACCTTTGTTGGCAAAGAGATGTCTCTGCTTTTTTAATGCACTGTCTAGGTTTGTCATATCTTTTCTTCCAAGGAGCAAGCGTCTTTTAATTTCATGCTTGCAGTCACTATCCTTGCACTTGTCACTACCCAGTACATTATCTATTTTCTTTCTCTTTGATATGAGGGATAATTTTCATTCAGGCTGTATCCCAAAGGCCTAGAACAGTATTTGGCACATTCCAGAGGCTCAGTAGACATTGAATAAATGAATAAAATAATGTGTCATTTTCTAAGAGTGACTTTGTTGGTACGCTCATTTGAGTGATTGGACTTCCCACTGCAAATGGATTTGCATTTATTTATCAGTCTGTGAAAGATTGGGTTAAAAAGAGCTTTTTTGTTTTTTTTTCCTATCATAAATTCCTCCAGAGGTTTGGACATAGTTTCTCTTACTCACTTGTTCAGAGCCAATCAATGTCACCCTTTAGTCTGCCAAAGTGGTTGCTGAGTGATGAGGCATTTTATCCCTCTGAGAGCTTAAGGTACTGGCTGTGTGGCATGAACAGTTGCTGCTGGCTATGAGCAAAAATCTAAGATTGATCAAGCCAGAATCTCCTAGTAGAGAGCACAGGCAAGGAACGTCTGGACTCTGGGTCAGCTCAGAGGGTCTTTCAAGTCCTGCCTTCAATACTTGTGCAGGATTTTAGTGCTCATGAAAGCAGAGCACCCCAGAGAGTTGGCTGTAGTCTAATACACTGCAGAATCCCTGCAGAGCTTCAACCACAGCTCTTCAGGGAGAACTGAGTCTCTCGGGTGACTAAGCTCATCATATACTTTTATAACTTAATTTCGAATAAAATATTATTTGAACCAAGAAAAAAGTCCCATGTGGATTTTGCTTTTAGAGCTGAAGAAATAAAGAGCTTGGCTTTTTCTCATTAAGATCATTTTTGTTTTCAGGCTATGTGCTGTGTGCTAAGTTGATGCAGTTGTATCTGACTCTTTTGACCCCATGAACCGCAGCCCTCCAGGCTCCTCTGTCCATGGGATTTTCCAGGCAAGAATCCTGGAGTGGGTTGCCATCTCCTCCTCCAAGGGATCTTCCTGATCCAGGGATCGAGCCCTAGACTCTTATGTCTCCTACATTGATGGGTGGGTTCTTTACCACTAGCGCCACCTGGGAAGCCCAGCACTAATATAATGATTGCTTAATAATTGCTACCTACTCCAGTGTTCTTGCCTAGGGAAATGCATGGATGGAGGAACCTGGTGGGCTACAGTCCATGGGATCACAAAGATTCAGACACAACTGAGCAACTAACATTTTCACACTTTTAGGCAAATTACTCAACTTTTCTGCTATTGCTACTGCTGCTAAGTCGCTTCAGGCATGTCCGACTCTGTGTGACCCCATAGATGGCCACCCACCAGGCTCCCCCGTCCCTGGGATTCTCCAGGCAAGAACACTGGAGTGGGTTGCAATTTCTCCAATGCATGAAAGTGAAGTCACTCAGTCGTGTATGACCCTCAGCGACCCCATGGACTGCAACCCACCTGGCTCCTCCATCCATGGGATTTTCCAGGCAAGAGTACTGGAGTGGGGTGCCATTGCCTTCTCTGCAACTTTTCTAGGCCTCGGGTTTTTAGTACTGCCCTCTCTCTATAGAGCAAATATTTAGATGGCAGCTGTCATTTCTGTCTTTTAAATGCCTTTCTTTATGTAATTGCTGAAAATATTTTGGGAATTAGTACGTAAAATAAAAACTGTCTTATTTCTGATATGTATTAAAATGTGAAATGTATTATCCTCTCAATGGAAAATGGCTTTATCAGTTCAGTTCAGTCGCTCAGTCGTGTCCGACTCTTTGCGACCCCAAGAATCGCAGCACGCCAGGCCTCCCTGTCCATCACCAACACCCGGAGTTCACTCAGACTCACGTCCATCGAGTCAGTGATGCCATTCAGCCATCTCATCCTCTGTCATCCCCTTCTCCTCCTGCCCCCAATCCTTCCCAGCATCAGAGTCTTTTCCAATGAGTCAACTCTTCGCATGAGGTGGCCAAAGTACTGGAGTTTCAGCTTTAGCATCATTCCTTCCAAAGAACACCCAGGGCTGATCTCCTTCAGAATGGATTGGTGGGATCTCCCTGTAGTCCAAGGGACTCTCAAGAGTCTTCTCCAACACCACAGTTCAAAAGCATCAATTCTTCGGTGGTCAGCCTTCTTCACAGTCCAACTCTCACATCCATACATGACCACAGGTTCTTGTTTTTTAAGGTACCAATTTTCATATTATGTAGGAAATGTATGAAGTATTGTTTTATAATCATAAAACAAAATAAATATTAGATTGTAAGAATTTTATACTTAGAAACTCTGCACGTGTGTGCTCGTCACATCCAACTCTTTGCAATCCTATGGACATATAGTTTATTTTAAATCAATCTAACATGAAAGTAGAAAGTAAATGTGTTCTGAAAAAAATATATAAGTATCTATTTTATTTATGTGAAGAAGTTAGCTAAGTTCTAACCATATAGTAGATGTTTAAGAGATGTTAACTTCCCTTCACCTCAATATCTACATAAACATTAACATAAGTTTTATATAGAAACCCATGACCAAAATGTTAGCATTTTAATTTTTTAAATGTCAGTTTCTATTTGAAACATTTTTAATATTAACACTTTTTTTTTATCTGCCTGACTCCCAAAATTTCTAATGCAGGCAGTAAGAGCTATGACAATTCTATTATCTAGAGTGGGCCCTTTAAGTTGTTAATCACTATTATGCCATTCTTTTGCGAAAACGTTCACTGCCAAATTCAATTGTTTATTAAGTCAGAACTTATTAAGAGCCTGCTGTGAAATCTCCCTGATGGTCCAGCCATTGAGACTCTGAGCTCCCACTGCAGTGGCAAGGTTTGATCACTGGTAGAGGAACTAGGATTCTGTATGTTGTGTGGTGCAGCCAGAAAGTCTTGGGGGAAAAAAAGTGTGCTGTCTGCCAGGCACTGCACTAGGCAGTGGGTGAATAAGACACATAAGATATTTCCCCTGAAGCAGATTAAATTCTAGTGTGGAATAACAGATAATAAGCAAACAGCCAAAACAACTTCAGATTTTCAAGAGTACTAGAAAAAAGCCAAAGAATAACAAATGAGATATATATTCCTTTCCATATCTGGCCAGGGAAGGCCTCCCAGAGGTAGCACCATCTGAGGTGAAACTTGAAATCTGAAATAATCAGCCAGGCAAAAGGCAATGAGAAGCACTGTATTGAGAGGCAACTGCAAACCCACGGCCCCCAAGGCATCTTAAAGAGAGTTAACTCCTTAAAAAACAGTGGGTAGGCCACTAGGAACATAACAAGTAAGTGAATCTGCCAGGAGATGATGGGTGAAGTAGGCAAGGGCCAGATCAGATGATGTTATGTAGTCCAACAGAAAATTATATATTTTATTCTGAATTTAGGAGGAAAGTGACATATTAATAATTTTACTCCATATTAAAATGACAATGACAAACTTGGCAATAATGTGCTAAATCTGCTGCAGAGGGGAAGAAAAGTGAAGGCTAGGAGCCCAGGCTGGTGGCTTTTTCCATAATCCAGACCAGAAGTAATGGTGGTTTAAACTAAGGTGGTAGTAGTAGAGAGAAGGAGAAACAGAGAAGTCAGACTCTTCAATTTGAAACTTGAGCAAATGAGAAAAATTGCTGGAGGGGGGAAACTTTGCACAGGTTTTGACAAGATGGGGAGTTATCAGGAGTTCTGTTTTTAATATGTGAAACTTGACATGTTTATAATATACAAGTAGAAATGTCAAATGTTGTTGGATATGGGTCAAGGATAAAGACATATATTTAGGAGCTGTTGGCATCTAAGTGGTATGTAAATTCACTGGGTTAGGAGAAAGTATAGCAGGAAAAATGATAGTAGGCACTTGATCAAGTTCTGTAGCACTTCAACACTTAGAGGTCTCATTTATTATAAGAAGGATCCAGGAAAGAAAAATAGTGATGGAGCACTCAGAAGAAATAAAACAAAAGAATGTGTCATTGAATAATATCAATGATTGCTACCAATTCCTGTGCCAAATACTGTTTTAATTGCCTTAAACTAACTTAATCCTCATAATTTCAAAAGGTAGATAATATTATTACCCCATTCTAAAGGCACAGAAACTAAGGCATAGTTAATCAATTTGCCTGTTTACACAGCTCCTAAGTGGCAGATCTAGGACTCAGATGAAAGTTATCTAATATGAAAGGCAATATTCTTAATTGGGACCTGATATTGGTCCTCTAATTTGCAAGTGAAAAGTAGATTTTTAACCCCCTTACTAATATCAAATCTCCCTGCAAGATAAAATAAGATGACAGGAAAATATTTATTGGCCTTGCAACATGGAGATAGATCGCTTCAATGGAGAAAACTTTTCAAGTGGAACATTGGTAACAGAAGGTAGATGGGGCTTCACAAGTCAGCAGGAAGTAGGCAGTAGAAACCACAGTGTTAGATGGCTCTTGTGCAAAGTTCTATTGCAGAAAAGAACAAAGCAATGGGGCTGCAGCTATAGAGGGATTTGGACTCAAGGGAGTTATGCTGGTTAGTTCATCTGGGAAGCAGACCATCATAGGGAGATAGAAGTACAAGAAATTAATTGGAGTAATGCCTTTGAAGGATAATGAAGAGGGAGCAAGAGTAGGCAATGAAAGCTTTGAGATAATGACACAAATTTGAGACCTGTGAATGGAGGAGGGAAAGGCAAAGAGGAGTTGGTCAGGAGAGACTACTGTGCACCTCTGAGAATGTCTCAGGAAGCTCTGTCATCAAGACTGCCCAGAGAGGCGCCTTCATGAGGCGGAATGGCCAGGATTCAGAAGCCTTGCCGCAGCCACTCTTTGGTTAGGGTTACCTGAGAGAAGTCTTGCCCTGATTTAAATGCGGCAGTGGATGCCCAAGGTGCTGCAGCTGGAGTGTCTCAGCCAGCTGAGCTCCTGAGAGCCGATCAGCAAGATCTGTCTTAAAGGCAAATCTGAGTGTTTAGCTCCACGGCCATTCCAGGAGGAGGGCTGTTTTTGTATACTGACTTTATATGCTGATGCGAATCAAGGTAAAACAGAGATAACAGAGTTACTTAAAGTTTACAAACACTAGAATGGGACTTAACTTAGCCTCTAAAGCCAGAATTTTAGGCAAAAAATTTCCCATTTAAATATTTATTTAATATTCGTTTAAATGGTCCCAACAAAAGTATTATGTAACAGAACCCCAAAACCTGAGGAATATTAATTGGAATGAGGTATCCCAGAAGTCTACATGTCAACACCAAGACCTGGCTCTACCCTACTGTGTGCCAAGTCCACTGCTGGAAACCTCAGGCCAAACAGCTATAAGACAGGAACATGGACCACAAATTAAAAAAAAAAAAAAATGAAATAAACAAAATGTGTTAACAGGTGAGATGTATGGAGAGAGTAACATGGAAACTTAAAATATCATATGTAAAATAGATAGCCAATGGGAATTTGCTGTATGACTCAGGCAACTCAAACAGGGGCTCTGTGACAATCTAGAAGGGTGGGATGTGGAGGGAGATGGGAGGGAGGTTCAGGAGGGAGGGGACATGAGTGTACGTATGGCTGATTCTTGTTCATGTTTGACAGAAAACAACAAAATTCTGTAAAGCAATTATCCTTTAATTAAAAAACAAAATGGAAAAAAAAAATGTGTTACAGATGAAGGAGCAAAGTAAAAAACTGCAAGACCTAATAAATGAAGAGGAAATAGGGAACCTATTTGAAAAAGAATTTAGAGTAATGATAAGTTTCAAAATCTTGAAAATAGAATGGAGAAAATACAAGAAATGTTTAACATATTTAACAAAGGCCTAGAAAAAGGCCTAGAAGAAATAAAGAATAAACAGTGATGAACAATACAATCAGTGAAATTAAAAATAGTCTAGAAGGAATCAAAGAGCAGAATAACTGAAGCAGAAGAACAGATAAGTGAACTAGAAGATAGAATGACCGAAATAACTGCCGAGGAACAGAATAAAGAAACAAGAATGAAAAGAACTGAAGACAGTTCAGAGACCTCTGGGACAATATTAAACAAACCAACATTCAAATTATAGGGGTCCAGAAGAAGAAGGGAAAAAGAAAGGGATTGAGAAAATATTTGAGGAGATTTATAGTTGAAAACTTCCCTACCATGGCAAAGAAAGTAGCCACCCAAGTCCAGGAAGCCCAGAGAGTCCCATACAGGATAAACCCAAAGAGAAAGACACCAAGACACATATTAATCAAACTGACAAAAACTGAACACAAAGAAAAAATATTAAAAGCCACAAGGAAAAGCAAAAAATAACAAAGGAATCCCCATAAGACTAATAGCTGATTTTTCAGCAGAAACTCTGCAGGCCAGAGGGGAGGGGCAGGATATATTCAAAGTGATGCAAGAGAAAACCCTACAACCAAGATTACCCAGCAAGGATTCCATTCAGATCTGATGGTGAAAGAAGGAATTCCTGCCATATGGGACGACACAGATGAACCGTGAGGACACAAAACAAGCCTCAACCAATTTAAGTGGGTACTAAATTTAGTCTTAAGAGCTCAAAACACTTGGTAAAAAAATGTCATTAAAACCTTTTTATTACTATGCCTGTGAAATGATGATAGAAAGTTACAACTGCAAAGTCTGAGTGATAAGGTACCAAGGTGAACTGTATAAAAGATTACAAGTTTAGTGACCTGAAAACTAAAAAAAAAGAAAAACCGTTTTTGATACTGAATTGATGATAAAGCCAACAGACATGAGTCAAAAGTATTGGAAAACTAACTCTGTGCAAAGCACTAGTCCTGTTGCCTACTTAACTAGATACAAGGTCAACAGACAAGATTTTTCTATACTAGATGAAAGTATACACACCTTTTAAGCAAATACACCACTTGTGGAACAACACTTTACTGTATTTCCCCTCAGAGTTAATGGGCTTCCTATTAGAGGCAGAGTAATTCCTGAGATCTCAATTGCTTGGGGATTCTTGGTAAAATTACTCTAATAATCTGAGGCAGCCTGAAAGCAATAATATAGCAAGCATACAAAAATATTCACAGCTACTCTCTGTTCCCTGGGAATTTAGATGAGTAATCCCATATGGTTAATAGTACTTGTTATGTATGGTTGAAAATGATTCCAAAACAATAGAAATCACCAAGGAATAATAAGAGGGAGTTAAAAATGGAGAGAAATTTGCCTTTCTGAAGAAAATAAAACTACTAGCCATTTTGACCAGTGGTTGCCAAGACCATGTCTTCTTCAAACACACTTAGATGCTGATTTTGTTCAAGGACGGACTATGAAAAAAATTTAACTCATCGAATTACCTGTTTCATAACAACACAGTAATGATCTCAGTACAGATAACTGATTTCTTTCTCTTGTTAGGCTATGGATTTTTCAGCTACTATAAAGCTATCTGGGCTTTCCAAGTGATTCAGTGGTAAAGAATCCACCTGCCAAGCAGGAGACATGGATTCAATTCCTGGGTCAGAAAGATCCTCTGGAGGAGAAAATGCAACCCACTCCAGTATTCTTGCCTGGAGAATCCCAAGGACAGAGGAGCCTGGCGGGCTACAGCCCATGGGGTTGCTGAAGAGGCAGATATGACTTAGTGACTAAACAACAACAAAAATGGGAATTAACATAAGTAGTTTCGTGGGGAGAGAGCAAGAATGACAATGTGCTCCCTCTCTAGTACTCTGTATCTGTGAGGTGATTTCCTTCCGGGAAGGGCAGGGTACTGGACTTTATGTCAGTTCTAGACAATCCCATGAGTGCTACTTTTGCGTGAGGACCTGAGAAGTGAGATAAAAAAGGTCTCAGACTCATAAATTAGGAACAATAATTGCAGAGCAAAACTGATTTTGTGCGCTCAGGCAATGGGATTAAGTTAATGCCACAAGCTCTATGGTTTGTGAAAGGTAAACTTCTGGCTGAAGAGAACAGCAATAATTATTCAGAATTCCTGAAGTAGGCCAACCATTTGTCCAGAGGGCAAAGAAATCCTGCTTGACTAGCTTCCACTCGAAACCAGTGTCAAGTTCCTGACCTTATGAACTCCCCAGAACGATATTAGGTGGCAAAGGAGGAGCTGTTCTCTTTCGCTTCTTTTTTCTCTCTGCTTTGCTAAAAATCAGAGCAGGCGATGTGGTTATGTTTGCATTGGCATTCAGATATTGTTTCTCAGAGAACTGTTATATTTGATAATAGACTTCCATCCTCCATAAGGTGGCAGATATTTTCCTTTCTCCTTCTTAAAATGATAGTGTTCATTAAGGGAATTCTTAAAGTGGCTGGAGTTAGTAGGTGAATATGTACATGATTGTAGATGTACTGTCTACATTTACGAAGCCATTATTGTATTGTTAGTGATCTACCGCCTTTCCTCTGAGTATTTTCTGAGTGGGGCTGGTGACAGTTGGTCCAGGAACTGGAGAGAAGGAAGGAATGAAATATGACTGCCTGAAGTAGCAGCTCTTAAAATGTGAGATGTCATAGATCACCTTGAAAATCAGGTAAAAACTTGGAAGTACACTCTTGGCAGAAAAAAAAAAAATTGTTTAAGCTTACAAAAATGTATATAGAATCTCAGGAATTTCAGAACCCTCTTGATATGCATCAATGAGCCCTCAGTCCAAAGTTTATGAATATCAGGTGAGTCCTATGATAATAAAAAAGGCTTTCCTGGTGGCTCAGATGGTAAAGAATCTGCCTGCAGTGCGGGGGACTTGGGTTCAATCCCTGGGTCAGGAAGATCCTCTGGAGAAGGGCATGGCAACCCACTCCAGTATTCTTTCCTGGAGAATTCCATGGACAGAGGTGCCTGGTGGGCTACAGTCCATGGGGTCGCAAAGAGTCAGACATGACCGAGCAACTAACATTTTCACTTACCTGTATAATAGAGGGGTGAAGAGGTTAACCCCTACCAAGCTTTGGAAGACTGAATACCCCACCATCCTTCAACCTCAGGCTAAAGTCTTTAGCTCATCTCAGTCAGCACCACTACTTTGAATGCTGCTATCAAGAAATATAGGTGGGTCATCATGGGAAGTGCTGGGTATAAAGTAAATGCTCTACTTTATCTTCCTCTAAATGTTGAGTTCTTAAAACTTCAACCACAAATAGTGCATTGCAAAACTCACTTGGAGCAATTGGTAGCTCACTTGTGAGAAGATACAGATGATTTCAAAACTGGCTTTAGCTGGATGATTTTGCAGTTGCCTATATGAAATGATCTGTCCATTTTAGCTTTGATCTTAGGGAAAGCAGCCACATCTTGATACATTCCTCATAATAAGCAGCTTGGATAATACTCCTACTCCTGAATTCAAAGATTAAAAGTATCTGGAAAAAGAACTTGCCTTTTTCTTCTTGAGACATTCCCTCCAGGGCAGGCCGAAGGTATACTAGCAAAGAAGGAAAACTTATCATTTTTCTATCCATAGTATCCTGAGCTGTCAATTCAGCAGCTTTCACAAGAACTAAACCTACTTTACAAAAAAAAAGCTTGAAAGTGTTGTACCATTAGCTATTCTGATTCTAGTCCATGCCAGGAAGCAAAGGTTCTTATTATACCATGCTCTATTTTTGATCTAATCCATATCAACAGCCAGAAGTCTCAGCATGGTAATGCTGGGGAAATTGTTTGATGATAATTGGAAACTGCACTGCCTTGCCCCTTAAGTGATACAATCTGACTGTCACTAGGAGTGTCATTTGGGCTTTAAAGAGTCAGGAATAAGAAAAGTGGGCATCTGAACTCTCTGTGCAAGGCACTGCAGCAAGTCAGAGTCTCTTGTGAAAGTACTCCCGTTGGTGAGGCTGGGATATAGAAGGAAGATGTGTATCCCTACCCTCGTGTTTGAGAGCCTTCAGACAACTCAGTCTACTACCATCATTCAGATACCCAGACTGCAGTACCTTGACTCTGGGGCAGACAACATGGTATGGGAAGAAAAGTCGCCCTACACAGCAGTTATTGAAAACAGTTAAATAGAACACCAGGCGTTAAAACCTGGTACCTTCTTGTCATGATAAAGATTTTAACAAGAACAGGAAATGGCACAGCACAAATCCGTTTTCATGATAATGATCTCATGAATGCAAAGAGCATAGGAAATGGAACAAATGTAACCCATTCCATTACCACCTTCAAACGGTAACCTCCTTGTCCTAGTCACATGCCCTACTTCTAGTCCTGATGAAATCACAAAGGAAATCAAGAGGCTGAGTGTGGCACGGGCAGGGGTTGGCGGGGGGGCAAGCAAGACAGCCCCTGTTTATGTGTGCACATGTGTGTATGCCCACACATATTTCCTTTCTTAAACTCTGTTGCAGTAGAGAATTCCTTACAGCTGATTCCCTAACTTTGACCTGCTTTCAGCAGGTCAGACCCAGAATGAACAAAGAAAACTAAAAACCAAGGAGTCCCCAGGGAATAAGCAACTCCCCTTTAATAACAGGTACCTTGTTTATCAAGATGAGGAAACCCTGACTTTGCCCTAAATAGAAGCTGTAAACAAAGAAGATGATTGACTGCCTTTCTTCCTTCCAGCACTCACACCTCCTCAGCTTCTTGAGGAGCCCTTGTCTTATGATGTGCTGTCTCTATCCTATCTAAGTGAAGTGCAAGTCCTCCAGGCATGGCCGACTCTTTGCAATCCCATGGACTGTAGTCTGCAAAGCTCCTCTGTCCATGAGAGTCTCAAGGCAAGAATACTGGAGGGAGTTACCATTCCCTTCTTCAGGGTACCTTCCTGACCCAGCGATCGAACTCCAGTCTCCCACATCGCAGGCAGATTCTTTACCATCTGAGCCACCAGGGAAGCCCAATCCTATCTCAAGAGATTGCAACTTGATTAGGGCTCATCTGAAAATATAAAAAAAGGTCTTGGGAAACCAAGGAAGCCAGAACTGGTTGAGGGTGATTAGGCCAGGTCAGAGTCACTGCTGCCATTCATTCCTCTTTGACCTGGCCGTGTTTCCCAGGAGGATCTGCTCTCTGTGAAAAGCTCTGTAATGCTAAGTGAAATCTATAATAAATCTTCTCACCCCAAGATATGAGGGGGAGTAGTGAGGCATGATGGCGGAGTTTGCCAAATAAATACTAGAGAAGACGAGAGCCAGATTGCGTGGAGTACTGTGCCCACACCCTGCCTCAACCAAATGTCACTCACTCTGCTCAGCTGGCTAGTAACTCCTTACATGGCATCCAAGTAGCTGTTCTATACATTTTCTTCCACTGGGGATTTGTCCAGGCAAGCAAGCCTGAATTCACTTTACATTTCAGGCATCCCTGATGTCTGTCCTTTCCAGATGATATCCCAATTACCAAATGGCCCTGGTTGGTTAATAAGGAATGCAATAGTCTTCCTTGCCCTGGTTATATGTCACTTATTAATGTGATGTTGGGAGATTCCTAGGCGATTTCACACCTTAAGACAGCAATTGGTGATCACCTTATCAGACACCAGGCAAAAAGTTTTCTGTGGGTGCAGCAGTTTCCTAACTGTCCTACCTTGATTCCCAAAGCAGGTTACATTGGAATTACCTTTTCAAAGGAAAGGGAGCCCTCAGTTTCAAATGGTCTAAAAATTTAAGAAGGTTATAAGCACTGAGAAATGATCATTTGAGATCAGTACTGCATGAGAAAATGAATAAGTTGGAAAACTGGTTTATGTATTTTGGGGTCTCTTAAACCCCTGTAGGAGGTATTAACTGATTGTATATGATTGTGGTGAGTCACAATAATGGGTCCCTTTTGCTTAAAAATATTCTACTTGGCTATTAAAAAGTGATGTGATTGGGATAACTAGAATCTAGGTCAGATTATCAAATAGGCTTCTTCTATCCTCCAATTTTTTTCGAATTCTATTTTTCATTCCCAAATGGCCACCTTACATGCAAGCATATCTTTGCACCACAGTAGCTTTCATTCTTTCACTCTTCTATGGGAGACTCTGTGGTGGTTTAGAAGAACTGAAGCAGGACAGCACGGGGAGGCAGATCTCACTCACTGTACAGCTTGAGGATAACCCCTTGGTATTTCTGAGCCTCAGTTCTTTTATTAGTAAGATGAAAAACTGGGTCCACTTGGTATTGAAAGTCCTTTCTAGCTCTCAAAGAGACATTGGGTTTCTATGAAATTTAACCAGTGACATGCTCATCATCTCCTTTTGTTGTTGATGTTGTCCTGTGAATTTTTGATGAATATCACTTGGAATGTCCTTTTTGAGAGGGTGTAATCTTGTCTTTCCATGAATTTTTAAATCTCTATTTCTTGCCTATTGTTCTTTACCTTTACAAGTAAAAGGTACTTTGTTGTTTCCAACATAACTTATCGGTTTGGCTCCATAGTATCTTTAAGGAATAAGGACATGAGAATAGGAAACAAAATTACGAAGAGCGTTAGATGCGAAGTTTGCAAGGCACAAAATGGACCTATGGTGGGAACACAGAGGAAGAAGGGTTTTTCAGTAGGGACACTGAATGTAAAATCTCCAGAGTAAGGGAATTATATCTTAAAGAACTACAGCTGACTAATGAAGGGATGAGTTTGTTTACATCAAGTTCTGAGCTGTATTTGGTGAGAAGAAATTTGACTTCTGCTGAGACATCAGGCCTCGGTTATTATGAAAATAATAAACCATTCTCCAGACATATAGTTAGAAAGAGAATGTTGGAAGTGATTTCCTAAATCAAAAGCATGAGCCAGACCCAGCTGTCCTGCTGTTGATTAATGCCATCTATACCTAACCCTGAAATGCCCCTAACCAGAACTACCCAGCTGGCTGAGCTGCCACTGTCCCTGCCGTCCACTCTGTCCCAGCACTCTCTTGGGTAACCCACCTCTGTTTCAAAGGCTCTCATGCTGTGGGACCAGATATAAGACTTGTCTCAGGCTTGTGCAGACAATTAATCCTGACCACTGCAAGGTGCCATGAAGTGGTATCATGTGAAAAGGGAACTTTTCTCTGATCTTATCCAGGGACTTCATGCCATTTAAAATTACCCCACTTCAGCATCCTAGTTCCCAATTCCACAGTCAACTTGGTTGTTTATTTGAACATTTGAGTTCACCTTATTTGAAATTAAGGTGAAGGTGAAGTCGCTCAGTCATGTCCGACTCTTTGCGACCCCGTGGACTGCAACCTACTAGGCTTCTCTGTCCATGGGATTCTCCAGGCAAGAATACTGGAGTGGATTGCCATTTCCTTCTCCAGGGGATCTTCCCGACCCAGGGATCGAACCCGGGTCTCCTGCATTGGAGGCAGATGCTTTAACCTCTGAGCCAATTACTTCCCATCTAAACCAATTTACCAGGGATCCAAAGCACTCACCTTGTGGTGTGCAAAGGGTATACTGATGGCCTTGTTTGCAAAGACAACTGGTAACAAGAAGGCATCTCTATTAGTCGCTTGTGACTATCATGCTTCTCTGTGAATCAAGTGATATTTTCTAATAGGACTTTAGACTTGTGATTTTATCCTAAATTGGCCTCTGGCACCAATATGTCTTTGAAAGTGAAAGTGTCAGTCACTCAGTAGTATCTGACTCTTTGTGACCCCATGGACTGTAGCCCACCAGGTTCTTCTGTCCATGGGATTCTCCAGGCCAGGAAAGAATACTGGAGTGTGTTGACATTTCCTTCTCCAGGGATCAAACCTAGGTCTCCCGCAGTGATGGCAGGTTCTTTACTGTCTGAGCCACAGGAAAGCCCGATAGGTCTTTTGCCAAGCTAATAAACTGGTGATCAAGCAGATGCAACTTTGTGTCCAAAGATTAGGAAGACTATGGAAAAAGTGAGCTTCCTTTGTGGCTCAGATGGCAAAGAAATGTGACTGCAATGTAGGAGAAGCCTGTTTGATCCCTGGGTTGGGAAGATCCCTTAAAGAAGGAAATGGCTATCCACTCCAGTATTCTTGCCTAGAGAATTCCATGGACAGAGGAGCCTGGTGGGCTGCAGTCCATTGGTTCGCAAAGGGTCGGACACAACTGAGGAACTAACACACACACACACACACACGCACACGCAAAGCCACACACAGAGAAAGTAAACCAAACACTACAAGTGATAATATGACCACCTACTACAGAAACAAAAATAAAAGAATACAGAAAAACAACTCTCTAAAGATGGCATTTTCACTAACCCACTTGTCAATGAAAAGTATATTCCGACACATCTGGCAATCTTTACCAGTCCTTTAGAAAGATAGCAGCCAGAATTAGTGAGGTAATTAAAGAACTATAGACACACAAGAGAAGATTAGTATTTGCCATCTCAACTCTGGATTTAGGCACGTCATTCTAGATCAGTATATGTTTTATTTATGATCACCTAAAATATGTTTGAGCATTTATTGCTTATACCCATGCATTTGCACTATGGAGAGAGCCTAAGATATGTGTTAGAGGGCAGTTTCTACTCAAGATAATCTAATTAAAGAAGAGTTAAATACATGTGATCATGTTCATGTTTGTACATATCTCTAAACTCATTTTATGTAAGAAGACCACATTGGTCAAATTGGAACCAAGTGTACAACCAAGTGTTCTCTCTGGAAATGGCCCAAGGGCTTCATTAGCTTTGACTAAAATGGGAAAAGCTTTATATATAAAGTGGATTTTGAGCCGAGTTTGAAGAAAGTTCAGAAATGAATGTAGAGGAGTGTGACTAAAGGTTTATAGGCAGGTCATGAAGAAGCAAGTAGGAGAAACAGAAGTAGAGCAATAGCCAGGAATAACAATGGGAATGTTGACAGATGACCTCAAAACCCAATTCAGGCACCTAAGGGGTTTTCAGAAAAGAATTATGTGATCCCAGCAATGGAAGCCAGGCAGCAGCATTTAGATGAACATATCTGCAGAGAAACGGCTACTGAATATGAATAGTGGAGCAATAAATGGTAGCTGAGACCAAAGATAATCAATACGCAGAAGAAAAATACAACTTAAACAATTGGGAATAACAAAACATAGTGTATAAAATAAACTCTGAATTCACTGGGGAATTTCCAGGGCTTAATATCTTTTAATTTTCGAGGAATAGGAAAAGACTGCTGCTAGAATTCCAAGTCTGGCTTAGTCTTCGGTCAACTATATGAAAAGTTCTTCCCTCTTTTTCCCACTTCTACCCTCTACCTGTCCCTGGAGAAGGAAATGGCAATCCACTCCAGTATTCTTGCCTGGAGAATCCCACCGATGGAGAAGCCTAGCAGGTTACAGTCCACGGGGTCGCAAAGAGTCGGACACGACTGAGCGACTTCACCTTCACCTTCTCCCTCTACCTGTGGAAATGGAATTTTTTCTGATTTTGCATAAAGTATAACATAAAAACTTACGTTTAATATAATCTTCTTTTTTCTAATTCAAAAGGAATTTCAATTTCTTATGATGATTTTAAGTTTATTATTAAATATTTTCACAGGGATGATTGAGGAAAGTATGAAAGAATAATGTTGAAAAATTATTGGGTATCTTCAGTGCTGGTTACTATGCCATAGACTTTCCATATGTTTCCCTATATATTTAATCATTATTATTTTCTATAGTTAGTCCAGTTCATCCTTTTCTATTTTAAATAAACTATTGCATATTTTATATAATATTGTTCATCAGCTTAATTATTTTATTGTAGGAATGATTTAGGGCAAAAACCAGTTCAAACTAACAGCCACTGAGAATGAAGATCTTAAGTAAAATTAAGGAACTGAGGATTTGGGGGACAAGTTTAAAATTAAGATATATAGTTAGATGCCTAGATAGCAATTTTACTTTAAAAGAAGAATGAGAAGAAAAGGGTCCAGGAACAGAACAATCCCATTCTGTAGAACTAGAAAATTCTGTAGACATGCATGATTGGATTTTAGGAGAAATACTAGGAGAGAAGAGCTGATATTTTGATACATTTGCTGTAAGTTTGAGACATTCAGTTCAGTTCAATCACTCAGTCGTGTCCGACTCTTTGCGACCCCATGAATCGCAGCACGCCAGGCCTCCCTGTTCATCACCATCTCCAAGAGTTCACTCAGACTCACGTCCATCCAGTCCGTGATGCCATCCAGCCATCTCATCCTCGGTCGTTCCCTTCTCCTCCTGCCCCCAATCCCTCCCAGCATCAGAGTCTTTTCCAATGAGTCAAGTCTTCGCATGAGGTGGCCAAAGTACTGGAGTTTCAGCTTTAGCATCATTCCTTCCAAAGAAATCCCAGGGTTGATCTCCTTCAGAATGGACTGGTTGGATCTCCTTGCAGTCCAAGGGACTCTCAAGAGTCTTTTCCAACACCACAGTTCAAAAGCATCAATTCTTTGGCGATCAGCCTTCTTCACAGTCCAACTCTCACATCCATACATGACCACAGGAAAAACCATAGCCTTGACTAGACGGACCTTAGTCAGCAAAGTAATGTCTCTGCTTCTGAATATACTATCTAGATTGGTCATAACTTTTCTTCCAAGGAGTAAGCGTCTTTTAATTTCATGGCTACAGTCACCATCTGCAGTGATTTTGGAGCCTCCAAAAATAAAGTCTGACACTGTTTCCACTGTTTCCCCATCTATTTCCCATGAAGTGATGGGACCGGATGCCATGTTGAGACATTACTGAAATAATTTTAATCTACTCATGTTTCAATGGGGGGTGATGAGCAAATTTTGTGGACGATTAGGAATCTTCAGCAATATTAGCATAGATGCAAGATAACCTTAAGCAAGAGTTGTATTTCTGAACATAACTGGAAAAGCTAGGCCTTTTATCTTAAGATATATTTACTGAGAGATTCGTTAGTTATAAAGGAATTTTATCTTGAATCCACAAACATATTTTGAGGAAATAAATGTTTAAGTCATTATGCACATGCAAATGTTAAGTCACTATGCACATTCTGAAAGGAGCATCATGTTAAAACCCCTAAAGATATATTTTCTCTAAGAAGCTTCCAATTAAGATTGAAGAAAGTTACTCCAGAAGAGAAATGCCAATGCTTTAATTACTCTTTTCTTTTTGTAGGGTCTCTCTATGTACATGTCTGTGTGCTCAGTCATGTCCGACTGTATGTGACCCCTTGGACTATAGCCCACCAGGATCCTCTATGAAATTTTCTAGGCAATAATACTGGAGTGGGTTCCCATCTCCTACTCCAGGGGATCTATCTGACTCAGGGATCAAACCCACATCTTTTGTGTCTTCTGCATTGGCAAGTGGATTCTTTACCACTGCACCAACTAGGAAGCCCCTCTATGTACATAAGATTAGATAAAACAGCAATTCTAAGCCATATTAATGGAGTAAGAAATGTTTGCTGTCTTTCAAATAATTTAACCACTGTTGCTAAGCACTGTCAGATGCTGCAGCTAAAAAAAAAAAAAGCTGAATATATACATAGTATATACATATATATATAATTATGCCAAATATTGCATTTTATTCTGTCTTAAATAATACAGTAATTTGGAGTTTCTAAAATTGCTAAGTGTAATTACCAAATAAAAGGAAAAATTAATCTACTTTAGCTATCTCATCTTCTGGGAGTGTATTACTATTTGCAGAGTAGGCTTTCTATACTGCCATCTTATATAACAGAATAAATAATACAGTAAAAGGTGTATAAGAAGGAAATTCCTCTAAAGGAAGGCTGGAGAGGGATAGGTGTTAACCAAAGTTTCTACAGTGTGTATTAGAATCAATGGGAAAAAAGATAAAAGGAACCTTTGTAGTAACATTACATGATATACTGTATTGAGAATTACAGGGCATATTTACAATAACTCCTATAATTCAGCAAAAATAAAGACCTAAATTCAGGATACTCAAACTACTAATGGCATCTGAAATAGGGATGGCTATCCATATAGAAAACTTCTGGAAAATCAGATCAAGTATTATAAATGCTTAGCAGCTGGATGGATAGTCTTTTAAATTTTTCTTTTTTAAAATGCATCCTACCAACTTTTATTTTGATTATTATTTATGCATTTATTTTTGGCTGTGGTGGGTCTTTGTTGCTGTGCAGGTGTCTTCGCATGAGGTGGCCAAAGTACTGGAGTTTCAGCTTTAGCATCATTCCTTCCAAAGAAATCCCAGGGTTGATCTCCTTCAGAATGGACTGGTTGGATCTCCTTGCAGTCCAAGGGACTCTCAAGAGTCTTTTCCAACACCACAGTTCAAAAGCATCAATTCTTTGGCGATCAGCCTTCTTCACAGTCCAACTCTCACATCCATACATGACCACAGGAAAAACCATAGCCTTGACTAGACGGACCTTAGTCAGCAAAGTAATGTCTCTGCTTCTGAATATACTATCTAGATTGGTCATAACTTTTCTTCCAAGGAGTAAGCGTCTTTTAATTTCATGGCTACAGTCACCATCTGCAGTGATTTTGGAGCCTCCAAAAATAAAGTCTGACACTGTTTCCACTGTTTCCCCATCTATTTCCCATGAAGTGATGGGACCGGATGCCATGTTGAGACATTACTGAAATAATTTTAATCTACTCATGTTTCAATGGGGGGTGATGAGCAAATTTTGTGGACGATTAGGAATCTTCAGCAATATTAGCATAGATGCAAGATAACCTTAAGCAAGAGTTGTATTTCTGAACATAACTGGAAAAGCTAGGCCTTTTATCTTAAGATATATTTACTGAGAGATTCGTTAGTTATAAAGGAATTTTATCTTGAATCCACAAACATATTTTGAGGAAATAAATGTTTAAGTCATTATGCACATGCAAATGTTAAGTCACTATGCACATTCTGAAAGGAGCATCATGTTAAAACCCCTAAAGATATATTTTCTCTAAGAAGCTTCCAATTAAGATTGAAGAAAGTTACTCCAGAAGAGAAATGCCAATGCTTTAATTACTCTTTTCTTTTTGTAGGGTCTCTCTATGTACATGTCTGTGTGCTCAGTCGTGTCCGACTGTATGTGACCCCTTGGACTATAGCCCACCAGGATCCTCTATGAAATTTTCTAGGCAATAATACTGGAGTGGGTTCCCATCTCCTACTCCAGGGGATCTATCTGACTCAGGGATCAAACCCACATCTTTTGTGTCTTCTGCATTGGCAAGTGGATTCTTTACCACTGCACCAACTAGGAAGCCCCTCTATGTACATAAGATTAGATAAAACAGCAATTCTAAGCCATATTAATGGAGTTAGAAATGTTTGCTGTCTTTCAAATAATTTAACCACTGTTGCTAAGCACTGTCAGATGCTGCAGCTAAAAAAAAAAAAAGCTGAATATATACATAGTATATACATATATATATAATTATGCCAAATATTGCATTTTATTCTGTCTTAAATAATACAGTAATTTGGAGTTTCTAAAATTGCTAAGTGTAATTACCAAATAAAAGGAAAAATTAATCTACTTTAGCTATCTCATCTTCTGGGAGTGTATTACTATTTGCAGAGTAGGCTTTCTATACTGCCATCTTATATAACAGAATAAATAATACAGTAAAAGGTGTATAAGAAGGAAATTCCTCTAAAGGAAGGCTGGAGAGGGATAGGTGTTAACCAAAGTTTCTACAGTGTGTATTAGAATCAATGGGAAAAAAGATAAAAGGAACCTTTGTAGTAACATTACATGATATACTGTATTGAGAATTACAGGGCATATTTACAATAACTCCTATAATTCAGCAAAAATAAAGACCTAAATTCAGGATACTCAAACTACTAATGGCATCTGAAATAGGGATGGCTATCCATATAGAAAACTTCTGGAAAATCAGATCAAGTATTATAAATGCTTAGCAGCTGGATGGATAGTCTTTTAAATTTTTCTTTTTTAAAATGCATCCTACCAACTTTTATTTTGATTATTATTTATGCATTTATTTTTGGCTGTGGTGGGTCTTTGTTGCTGTGCAGGTTTTTCTCCAGTTGCAGCAATCAGGGGCTACTCTCTAGTTGCGGTGCCAGGCTTCTCACTGTGGTGGCTCCTCTTGTTGTGGAGCATGAGCTCTTGGACACAGCAGTGGGTGGGTTCAGTAGCTGCAGTTCCCGGGTTCAGTGGTTGAGGCACATGGGCTTAGTTGCTCCACAGCATGTGCAGTCTTCCTGGACCAGAGATCAAAGCCATATCTCCTGCATTGGCGGGTGGATTCTATACCACTGGGCAACCCAGGAAGCCCCCTACTGCCTCTTCAATGATACTTAGCAAATGATATTACACCAAATACAAGCATATAATTCATGATTTAGAAATTTAATAGATGCCCAAGAAATGTTTTTCTTCATTATGTTTTCAAATCTGTTACCTTGTTTTATTTTAACAACATTCCCATGATATAGGCAAATTTGGCCTTTAGAATTATTCACCTTTTACTGTAGAAAATGAGCTTGCTACCTGACCAAGGAGTGTAATATGGAATTTCTATTCAGATAACTCTATTGCCTTGATGCTCTTTCCAATAAAGTTTGCTGCCTTTCAGGACTAGAAACATGACAGACTTAACAAAAAGTTGGAAACGACCTTGAAAAGAAGAAATTATTTTGCAAAGACAGAGATGTGACTTGCCAGGTGAAGACTGTGCCGTTTTATAATCCTTCTTGTTGGTTGGGTCAACATTTGTAATCTAACCTCTCACTTACACTTTAGAGAAATAACATTTCCTCTTACAGTATTTTTATACATATTACATGCTTTCAAAGCTGTTCTTTACCACATATCTCAAAGAGAAACTTGAAAATATCTGAGTTGCTATGGAACATGATGTAAATTCCTCCTGACCCCCATTTCTCACTTTTTCCCTAAAAACACAATTTTTAAAAATCACTTCCAACATGTAGTTGTAAAGTATTTGACAAAATGAGGTGACTATACTTGTGATTTTCTCCTATTTCTTTCTTAGAAATCTTGTGTTTGTATGCTGTGACTTCTGTGTGGCTGTGTCAAGTGAATATATATACCATGTTTTCTTTAAAAAGTGATGGTCTTTATGTTGCTTAAGACAGATACTGCTGTAAACTAGTTCACTTTAGCTTTTATTTTTCTAGAGAAAAAAATACTTGTTTATTAAACAAACTTTAATCAAAAAATTGGTGAGAAAGTGCTATGTCCTACCAATTTCTAAGAGATTTATTGTATTTTTGATATAGCTATGTCAGCTCTGCTAGTGAGAGTTACACTAAAAAGTTCAATTAGCAATGCTTGTTGTTTCTATTTCAAAAATGTCAATTCATTGTTTGAAATTGTAAAAATTATTGCTTCTTACATTGCTTAAAAAAACACAATAAGTTATTGACTTACTGAATTTTTCTAAAATTTAAAGCAGTTCTGCTGCTGTTGCTAAGTCGCTTCAGTCGTGTCTGACTCTGTGCGACCCCATAGATGGCAGCCCACCAGGCTCCTCTGTCCCTGGGATTCTCCAGGCAAGAACACTGGAGTGGGTTGCCATTTCCTTCTCCAATGAATGAAAGTGAAAAGTGAAAGTGAAGTCACTCAGTCGTGCCCAACTCTTAGCGACCCCATGGATTGCAGCCTACCAGGCCCCTCCATCCATGGGATTCTCCAGGCAGGAGTACTGGAGTGGGTTGCCACTGCCTTATTAAAGCAGTCCAGACAAGTTAAAACTAAGCTAAACAGAAAATAGTAAACTTTATAGTTGAGGTTCTAACTCTTCTTTCAAAATTACTTCACATAACAAGACTTTAAGTACAATTGGCCCTCCATATCCTTGGGTTCTGCATCCCATCCACAAATTCAACCAATCACAGCTCAAAAATATTTGGAAAAAAACCTCTAGATAGTACCAGTAAGCAAAACTTGAATCTTCTGTGTTCCAGCAACTATTTTATAAATCATTTGCATTGTATTTACAACTACCTACATAGTATTTACATTGTATTAGTTATTATAACATATACAGGAGGATGTGCAGTATGTTATATGCAAATACTATGCCATTTTATAGCATCCTTGGCTTTTGGTATTTGAGAGTACTCCCAGAGTCAATCCTCTATGGCTAGTGAGGAGCAACTGCACTATAAAGATAAGGTGGTATTTCTGTCACACTTCCAACATCATCTGTTACAATTCTGGGCAAACAATAGATACTTAACAATTGTTTAAAACAAATGCTTGCATCAGCTGGCTCTTCCTTGCTCTCTTACTGATTTATTTCGGTCAAAACACACTGATAGGAAGTTGTTTCAGTGTTTGTCAATTAGAACATTTAAAGATTTAAATATTGAATTTAATATGGAAGGAGGATGCTAGAGCTGGCCAATAGGAATAAGTGATTAACTCTGAAATAATGAAAGGGTGCTGCAGTAGCCATAACAGTCAGTTTTATGCTTGCAAGGAAATGATGAGTGGGAAATTTGTGACACCTGACTAAAAATCAATGCTTATGGAAGGTGATATAATAGCTTTAAGCTGGAAAAAAATAAGTACAGGGGAAATCAAAGCTGACACGGTGAAACTGCACAGAAAGAAGTGGGTAGAATAATGACAATGTCAGGCAACTAATGTAGCTAATGAGGCATAACGTGATGGCACTAAAGATCTCATGTCCTCTAAAACAGCTAGTTAATTTAGCTGACTAATTTCCTTACCTCTTCTACTATATCTCTTAAGAATACCCTGGTGGTCCCCTTATATGATACTTTGTATCATTTCTCAGAATTCTCAAAAGAATCATATTAGAAGGATACACTTGGAAAGAGGAAGTAAAATGCCAAAAATCAGGTCCTTAACTTATTTATTGATGATCATCTAACTCCAAACAAATCTCAAAAGTTGTTTTCTGTATAAGAGAACATGAAGGAAAGAGAAATGAAAGTAAAACATACACCTCTATCTTTTCTGGCTCCCAGAGGAAAAAAATATTAAAATGAAATATTTGTACTGTGTTAAGAGAAGAAAATGGGGCTTCCCCAGTGGCTCAGTGGTAAAGAATCTGCCTGCAACGCAGGAGACGTGGGCAGGAGACATGGGTTCGATCCCTGATCAGAAAGTTCCCCTGAAAAAGGAAATGGTAGCAAGGAGATCCAACCAGTCCATTCTGAAGGAGATCAGTCCTGGGTGTTCTTTGGAAGGACTGATGCTAAAGCTGAAACTCCAGTACTTTGGCCACCTCATGTGAAGAGTTGACTCATTGGAAAAGACTCTGATGCTGGGAGGGAACTGAAGGAGATCAGGCCTGGGTTTTCTTTGGAAGGAATGATGCTAAAGCTGAAACTGTAGTACTTTGGCCACCTCATGTGAAGAGTTGACTCATTGGAAAAGACTCTGATGCTGGGAGGGATTGGGGGCAGGAGGAGAAGGGGACGACAGAGGATGAGATGGCTGGATGGCATCACGGACTCGATGGATGTGAGTCTGAGTGAACTCCGAGAGATGGTAATGAACAGGGAGGCCTGGCATGCTGCGATTCATGGGGTCGCAAAGAGTCGGACACGACTGAGCGACTGAACTGAACTGAACTGAACCCATTCCAGTATTCCTGCCTGGAAAAATCCCATTTCATGGGGTCACAAAAGAGTTGGACATGACTGGGTGACTAAACAACAGCAAAGGAGAAGAAAGCTTAATACCAGATTTAAAAGTCTATATGTATGCTACATTTTCTTTATGTTAAATTATTTCCAATCTCTGGATTGTGTTGTAAGGAGATCAGACAACATCTTGCTTCACGTTCTTCTTAGAAATAATAAGAAAGGGTTATTGAAGTGGCTAAAGGAGAACTCTAATTAAAAGGGATTCAAAGACATTTGGATGCAGCCAAGCAAACTCCTTAAAATTGCAGGAGAGCTATTGTTTTCAAGGTAGCAGTCACTGCTTTTCTCTGAAAACTGATTTAACTTGGCTGGGACAGGCTTCCCTGCTGGTGAGTTAAAGGGTCCCGAACAACACAAGATGTTTTATCTTGGTTAAGCTGATCATTTGTCCTACTTTAGCAAGTGATGCAAATTTCCCTGCAAAGCCCTTTGCTCATTAGCTCATAATTAGGGTTATAAATCTAGAATCACCCAACACATCCATGAAAACATCACAGTACTGTAAAAATGGAAGTGGGCTCTTTCTATTCTGTAGGAAGCAGTAGAGAATTTGCTGAAATCTATTCAATTTCTGAATGCAAAGCTACATGTAATTGACATAAATTTAACCCTTAGGAAGAAGAGGATTGGAGAAGGAAATGGCAACCCACTCCAGTATTCTTGCCTGGAGAATCCCAGGGACAGAGGAGCCTGGTGGGCTGCCATCTATGGGGTCGCACTGAGTCAGACACAACTAATGCGACTTGGTAGCAGGAAGAAGAGGAGGAAACAGTCTGGATGGCATGAAATCACTTTAACAGTCTAAGTGAAAATTGAAAGCTTTAAATGGATTTCTTAAAAAAAAATATTTTAGAATTATAAGCATTCTTTAGGTATGAATTATTTTTAAGTGGGTCTTTCACATACATTTTCACAATCGAAGATTTTTGCAAGTAAGCACTTACTATGCTGCTAGGGGAAACCGGTGGCCTGAAGGTACCAAGCGATTAGTCACAATCCACATAGTAAGTCAAAATACTGAGTCAAGAAAAAAGCCCAGTAGAGGACTCAGCAAAGCACAAGGCCCACACTCCACCCTTAGTATACAGAATTCTGGGGTGGATGGATAACTTGAACTACTCTTGAGACAATGGAGAGTTGCAAAGTCATGAGAAATCAAGCAATTCTGCTTTCCTTTACTTTTAACATAAAAATGCTAATTCTAGGCCAGCTACTTATATACTTATACTACATCTTTCATTCTCTACTGCTTGCAAATTAGTTGCAACAGTACCTTTGCAACTTGTTTACAAATATGACTCCTCCTCCCTCAAAACTCCTATTAACTGATACCAGTCCAGATCATGCCTGTACATGCTACGGATCTTCTGTTTATTTCTGAGCTCCACCCAACTTGTTCATTTTCCTCATCAGTCAAGATTTAGAGAAAGTTAATTCATGTCAGTACTGTAACATGTAGATTGACTAAAACTAACTTCAAGATTAGGGCAGATACGTCTTCTCTATAAAAGTACCTGGAATTGCCCTTATATTCCCTGTTTGTCCTAATCCTTGTTGCACTTAAACCACAAAGAAATTGAGTAATTTATGTTACTACTGAGAATATGTTTCTTCTTGCTCAAAAAAGTGGTTATGTTGAGACCCTAAATGATACCAGTCTTAGCAGGGGAGTCAGGATGAACTGCTTAGTGGTCTATTTACTCCTTCGAAGGTGAAATTTTTCTTCCATTATTCATTGGGATCTCTTTTTGAAACTAAAATGAAGACTTTTGGCTAAGATGAAACTATTAGAAATACATGTCCTCTGAAAAGAAAAGATAATAACGACCCCCAAAAAGCACATAAAGTGAATGTGACATCTATTTATATTTTATCCTTAGAAAGTAACTTTCTAAAGATGTGACCACAGTGGAACCTTAGTGTATGCTCATAGGTAAATAGGAATATATTCATCATATAACATCAGCTAAAAGACCAAATGTGCATGGTAGGCTCAAATAAAATATATTTTATTTTGTATTTAACTCCTTAAAGGTCTTTAGTAGTCTGCAGCTGAAAATATTTAGAATGATGTACATAGGTATGAGAACTAAATCCAGTCATTGTGAATAAATCATATTGATACTTAAATTCTCCTCCAGCTTTTACCTTAAAAAATCAATTTAAATATTTCTTTGCTCACTTCCCTATTTTTTAATTTATTAAAGACCTACATATCCATTATCCTATCTCTATATGGGGTATTTAGCACTAATTTAACATTTCACCAATGTATTCAAACTTTGCTCCTTGGCCTTTTGGTAAAGTCAAAAATTGCTATAAAATGTAAGAGGTTCATCTACTGCCTAGAAGTCTCTCAGAAAACTCTATTTAACAACTATCAGTTTTTCAAACTAGTAGAAGTACCCTGACATTTTCTGAAAAGCAATTGCAAGTAGCATTTCTTCTGGCAGATCCATAGGCACCATCCTGTGTAAAGGGCTTCAGTTCAGATTGGTAGTTACCTAAACTAGAGCATGGGACACAAAAGATGTTTTCCAGAGATATCAAAATGGAAGAGGAAAATTACCTTTAGATGCATTTAAATACTGAAGATTGAGTCATAGAATAGAAACAAAAATATAAAGGTGAAAGAAATGGTTTAGAAGCGGCTGCCCTGATGCCTTAAAAGGTAAAGAATCTGCCTGCAATGCAGGAGACCCAGGTTCAATCCCTGGCTCGAGGAAGGTCCCCTGGAGAAGGGAAGGGCTACCCACTCCAACAGTTTTTTCTTGGAGAAGTACATGGACAGAGGAACCTGGTGGGTCACAGAGAGTCATACATGATTGAATGAGTAACAGTAGATTGTTAGGGGGAAAGAAAAGGAAAACAGGAAGAAAGAAAAATAAAGCAAATAATAGAAGATATCAGATACTCTGAAGCTTCTAACTTTAGCACTGCATCAGCATTCCATTTTACTCACTCCAGGAGAAACAGCCCTGCTTCTTGGTCCATCTCTCCCACCTCTCAGGAGAGCATCCCTGAATTCCAAGGTCATTTTCTGACCATACTCCTCTCTCATCCCTGTGTGTCATCAGCACTGCATTTGAACAAAATGAGGGGCTAGATCCTCTTATTCCCAAACACTCACCCCCATCTCAAGATTTCTTCCCTCTGTTTCCTATGATTTATTGTGTATTGTAAAAGAAGTACTTACTAGGTCTTGTTTTTCCACTAGAATTAGGTGTTTTACATTCACTGGAGTGTAACCTGGACAGTGAAGTAAAAAATAATTCCTTGGGTTCTTGAAGATTCAATCAGTGACTCCTTTGGCCGCCTCTTTATTTGCTGTTTTTTTGTTTTTTGTTTTTTTTTTTAATTGGAGTATAACTGCTTTACAATGCTGTGTCAGTTTCTGCTATACAGCAAAGGGAGTCAGCTATGTGCATGCTCAGCTGCTCAGTCATGTCCAACTCTTTGCAACCCCATGGATTGTAGCCTGTCAGGCTCCTCTGTCCATGAAATTCTCCCAGCAAGAATACTGGAATGGACTGCCATTTCCTCCTCTAGGGGATCTTCCCAACCCAGGGACTGAACTCACATCTCCTTTGTCTCCTTCAACTGGCAGGCAGATTCTTTACTACTGAGCCACCTGGGAAGCCCCAAGTCAGCTATATGCATACATATATCCCCTCCCTCTTGAAACTTCCTTCCATGCCTGACCCCATCTCACCCATCTAGGTCATCACAAACCACTCAGTTGAACTCCCTGGGTTATACAGCACCTTCCCATTAGCTATTTATTTTACACATGATAATGTGTGTGTGTATCAATGTTACTGTCTCAGTTTGTCCCATATTCTTCTTCCCCTACTGCTTCCACAAGCCTGTTCTCCACATCTGCATCTCTTTTCCTGCCCGGGAACTAGGTTCATCTGTACCATGCCTCTTTTTTATTAAGACAGAACACACTAAATGCACATAATCTTTTGGTTTATGAAGCTAAAATAATTAACTACACAAAACTTATCTTTAGATCTCAACCCCAGTTCTGTCTTTCCTCTCTTGGGGAATCTCCACTAGAAAACTTTCTGCCCCCTCCTATCTCAGGTACACTTCTCTCTGAGTTGAACTATCAGTGAGTCCTTTCTTCAGGGGGATTGACATTTCAACTCTTGCATGCCATTTTGGAATGGAAAACTTTGCCCCAAAGACATTTCAGTTATTCCACCATGTTTGTACTTAAGAGACAGGCTCTGAAAGTTAACTTCCCTCATTCAGTTTGAGGTGGTGGTGGTGGTGGGGACTTTTGCTCACACCCCCTGTTGTCTTCTGTACTTCAGGCCATGCAAGAAGCTGCTGCACTGGAAGAAGCTGCTGCATGCCACGTCCAGGAGGCAGAGATAATCACGGAACTTGGGGCTCGGCTGAAATTTTTCTAGTCAAAACCAAGACATGGTGAACAAAGCAGGGCTTTATTCTGCTTCAAAGCTAGGTCTCCCCTCTCTTCTTTCTTCTTTCCTTGTCATGGTGCCCCTTATCCCCCCGATGCTGAGGTGGCTGGACTATGTGGAATGTTCATGTCCTACAAGGCTGGTGCACATAGGATATAAGCTGGTGCAAGGGGAGAGAAGTGTGTTTCATTTAGACCAATTCAGGAAAAACTGTTTACAGTCCACTTAAAGAAATTCAATATTAGAATAGCCTTATTCGGTCTTTTGTGAGGGTAGATATACTTAAACAAACTGAGATTAACCATTAAATATCAATGGAACCAAAATTGGAGCCACTTCTTATTCACTGACATGTTAAAGACTGTCCTAACACAGGACAGTTTTCTAAACTGAATCCTAAGCATAGGTCCTCTGTCAGTTGGAAAAGTCAGGAAGATAAAAAATTTAAGCTGGAAGATGCTCATCATGGACCTGGTATCTAATTCTCTTTAGGTCATTCAAAAACACAGAATAATTAATTTCAAGTTTTCTATGAGGGAAGAAATAATTTCTTTGCAAGTGAGAAACAGAAAGCTTCAAACTTGAGTTATGTGAAAAGAGCAGGAATTGAGGATGTGAACCAAACACTTAAACTTTTAACATGAGGGCAAATGTCATGATTATCTAATTCAACCTTCTAGATCTTACAGACAAGGAACCAGATCAGTTACATAACTTTTCAAGGCATTTAGAGGGAGTCATTCACTTCAGTTTGATGACTGGTTCCCTCACTTTTCAATTGTGGGGCATTAAGTATGTAACTTTATCATAGTTTTCTATCTACAGAATTGGGATGATTTTATAGTATTACCTCATAAGGCTATTGCAAGTAACAAATTGTTCATTTCATATGTATAATCATATATATAGTCCACCCAAATCAGTATATGTAACCAGTCTGCACTCAATTATAGACTTCTTTCCATAATTCTCCTTTGACATGAGGGATTGTAATTTTACTCATGATTTACAGAATAATTTTCAGAATATAGAGAGATCTTCCATTTATACATCTGGAAGAAATAGCATCCCTATGAATGTCAGAATTAAAATATATTCAATTTTAGCTCTTGTCTGAAATTTAAGTGGTTCTTTAACAAGAACTTTTGCCAGACTCGAAAACAGGTAGTAATTCAACACGTTGGACAAGCATTTCAAGTCTGGCTGAGCCTTGAAGAATGGGAAAAAAGGAAGTGGAGGAGACTCCCCCATTGAGCGATAACACCTCCCCACCCTGCTCATAACTCAGACAGCTCTGTGCTTTGAAGAGCAGAGGGATAAAAAGAAATGATAAGAAAATTAAAACTTTCTTGCAACTCTGCCTTTCTTAGAATTTCTCTTTCCATGAAAGTCTTCCTTTCTCTTTTCAGTTCTTAGCCTATCATTCAAGTTCATGAAAATTTCCCAAGATACTCAGCCCACAGTCACCTCTTAGTCTCATAAATTTCTGGCCCTTATCATCATGCCATTAATTTGGGTATTAATCCAAAGCCACCCTCTGATAACTCCTCTGCTGTTTTAATATTTTGCTATTACTTTCCCTGTGTTTAATATTTTGTTTCCCAACTAGATTGCAAGTAACTCGAAGTCCCTGGAAGATTTCTTCTTCTTCTTCTTTTTTTTTTTTAATTGGTTGACCAAAGAAAGAAAAGGCAATGCAGAAAAAGAAAGTAAACACTGTAATTCAGAAGAATTCGCCAGAACAGCTCAAACATCAGCTTTGCTCCACAAGCCCCACCCCAAAACTAAGCAGGACTGAAACGGCCAAAGCAAAGTACTAACAAAGCTCAGTAAATATTTAGCTTGAGTACAGCAATAGACTGCTAACTAAACTTTTTGTCTCCAATCTCTCCTGTCCAATCCATTCTTCACATGACTGCTGGAGCTATCTTACCTATGCTATTGAGGCACTCAATAATCAGTTGCTTAACTGAATTTATTAAGCATATATTTTTTTTGCTAGGAAAAAATTATGTTGGTGATTTAACAACCATATCAATGTTGTGCTGTCAGTGAAAAGACAGAACTTTGGCAATTTAAAGTATAAGAATGTCAACTAAGAAACAAGGTCTGGTATAAGGTATCCGGGTCCTTTCTAAATTCATCAGGACAACTGCAAACTACAGCGTGTTTCTGTTCACTGCTCTCTTAGCAACTCTGGAAAATACTAACTCTTTTTCTACATCACACTACATCACACTAACTCTTTTTCTACATCATACAAAACATATAGTTTGACCATTAGTGATCTTACTGGAATAATACTGATGTTAGAAACTGTAATTCAAGAAATATTACACATAAAATAGGTTCATTCATTCAGTCGACGGGTAGATATTCAGTACCTTCTACATTCCACATACCAAGACTGATAAAATTACAACAGATAAATACTAGGATGTTATGAGAAACTAGTATCTTGTTAACTACAACAAAATAAATGCATATAGGTAAGATCATACCTTTTGAATCAGTAGAGCTTAAGCAGGAAACGGATGGCACATTCAAATGAAGGAAGTTTGAGAAGAGTATAATGTGAGCTTTTGTGAGCTGGGTAGGAGGAAACTCCAGGGCCAGTATCTCTGTGAGGTATTTGTGAAGAGAAGGGCTCTTCATGACCCTTGTCCTGAAAGCACAGTGGGGAAGGGTGCTCGTTATTAGAACTGGAGACAGAAAGCGTGCTGGCGAGGAGGTAGGTGGGCAGAGCTGGAACCTTTGACGTGGGGCAGGGACCTGCGGTACACATGTCCCTCTCATTCTGGGTGCTGTCTCCTATGCCTGTCTGAAGGTCAGACAGTGAGGAGTCTCACTGGGGGGATCCACACAGTTCAGACACCCCAGCTGCAGAGAAATTGCAGAGAACAGAGCATAGATCCAGAGACGATGCTGTTCAGCATCCTTTTTAAAAACTTCATCACAACTAGGGATGCAGTCAGTATGGGTTGGTTGAACAGCAAAAATCATTAATGAATGAGTGACTTAAAGTAGTGCATTTTAAAAACAGCACATTCTACTGAGATTCCTAAGGCAAGGTGTCAGAGCAGCTACCAAGACTGATACTTTTCATAGAAAATGGAAAATTAAAGAAGCAAGAAGAAAAAGATCGTTTAGCTGTATACTACTACTTTCAGCCATGTGTATCCATTGTTTACCATTTATGCCTAATTACCATGTAGCGCAATAATGTGCATTAAACATATGTAATATTCACTTTACAGTAGTCACTTTGCAATGTTAACTTTACACCATTAGCTCAGTCGAAATTGGGGCAGTTTTTGTAGGTTCTGACTCATACAGGATGGTCTCTCTTTTAACTCAAAGTAAGTAATTTGCTTCAGTGATACTCTGTCCAATCATATGGTCTCCAGGACCCAGGAAATGAAAAAAAAAAAAAGTAGTACATCCTTTCAAAGTAATATTACTTACTTTAGTTGTGCTCAGAGACAAATCAAAGTCCAGGATTGGGTTATCAACTCATTCCAGTCATGATATTAAGTAGGGAAAAGCTCATGCCAGACCCTTTATAACTCTTAAGTCATGGAACTCAGAATGCAGTCAACTGCCACCAGAAGGATCAAATGGGCAAGGGGTGTGCTATCTTTAGCAAATGCATTCTGGTCTCTAAGACCACACTCCATTTTTTTGCACTTGAACTAGTTCTTAATTGTAGTGTAAACCTGGAGACAAGCTGACCTACCCACAAACACCAACGATTAAGGTGATTATGATGTGTTAGTACTACATGTTTGCATTTCCAGTAATGATTCAGACATCTTATTGCTGAGTTTTTGCATTCATTGCAAAGATATTTCATAAAATTTTTTCCTTGATAAAGGGAGAATAGATTTGGTTTACAGACTCTAGATCCTTTAAATTGCCAGATAGAATGCCTGAAATATACTATAGGTTGTCCTAAAAAGGTTCAGTTTAATTGTATCAAAAGCCATAATTCAGCAGTGGGCCTAATACTATAATTAAAGGAGGTTCAAGGTACTATGTGGTATGCATTTAAAGGATTAATCTACTTTAAAGAGATGTTTCTTTGATCCCAGTGAAGAGTTGAGTTGCTATGCCTCACATCTGGATAAGGATCTATACTCAGAAACGTCAAAGTGTGAACACGTGCTGGGGCATGGCCCATATTTCACAGCCTTACAAAATACAAGAATGTCAGGGATTCCACTCCTCCTTGGGGATTCATCTTCTAGGATCACAGGACCCCTTAGAGTTACTATCTCCTCACTGCAGGCCTTCACTTGTGATAAGAGGGGAGGATGGCTATATTAAGACCCACTATGAAGCCAGTGAGAAAGCAACATGGCAACGTGGAGAAAGGCCAGTTGTCTGCATTTTCACGTCATCCTTGCCTGCTGATGTGTTATCTGACCTTTAGACAGTTTGCCACTGTTGTAGAGAAGATTGCTAAATTAACCACTTAAATATCAACAGGCATTCCTTGACTATCTGTGGTAAACAAATGATGGAATTGTGACAGCTTAGGGTATTTTTTTATGGGTTAAAAACACTTCCTATATAATAATATAGGAAGTATAGCTACCCTATATTGTTTGCCTATTTTCTACTATATACTTAATCAGGATTTTAACTCACTGATCAATCTTGTGAGGTATACCATATACCCATTACATAGGTGGGGCTTACCTGGTGGCTCAGATGGTAAAGAATCCACCTACAATGTAGGAGACTTAGGTTTGATCCCTGGGTCGGGAAGATCCCCTGGAGGAGGGCATGGCAACTCACTTCAGTATACTTGCCTGGAGAATCCCCATGGACAAAGGAGCCTGGTGGGCTGCAGTCCGTGGGATCACAAAAAGTCGGACACAATTGAGTAACTAAGCATGCATGCATATTACATGGCTAAATGGAAACAGACTTGAAACCATGGTCACATAGCACACATAGGAGGAGGAGCCTGGATTTGAGACCAAGTCTGCCTAGTTCTAAAACTCACATGCTTCCCACTACTCTGTAAGCCTTAGCAACACATTTCAGCTTTTCAGTTATGGTTTTTGTTTTTTTTTTTCTTCATGGAAATTTCCCAGTTACCGCATACACATAAACCCACAGCTTATCCCTGACTCTCCTCCTGCTCTCTGTTCCTCTAAAACATCTGACTCAGAGTAATCTTCCTGAAGCAGCAAGATACTGAGGCTAATGAAGCAGAAGTTACTATTATGTCACTTGGGACAACGACCTATGGGCTGCGGTCAGTAGATTACAGCCTGGAAAGGTCACAGTTTGGGGGGGTCAGAGATGATGATTCATATGATATCTTCTTTTATCATGATTGGTTTTAAGAAATGTCAGAAATGTCCAGTCATCCAAGTTTTCTAAGAAATCTGCTGGCAAAATAATAGTTTTTTTTTTCCACCAAAGTTTTTAAAAAATCCTCTTAAAGTGTTCTGTAACCCATTGTTTAGGGAGGACTGTCAGGAGTTAACAATTATAAATTTCTCCTTCCCAAGACTCACTCTGACACCTGTGGCTTAGATCCCATCCCTTCCAAATTCCTCAAGAAACCTGTTACCGCATGTTTTGCCTTCATCTCTAGAATCTTTAGTTTCTGCTTCGTTCCACTTTTATTTTCTTCCGCCTTCACATCTCACCAAAAGTTTGCTCTGCTGGCCCTCCAGCTACCATCTTCTTTCTCTCATTTTCATTGTTGAGCTTTTTAAACAAGTGCTCTCAGGATGCTGCCATCATCCTTGCCTCAAGGAAGCCTCCCTTCAGCCTCTGACATTCTGGCTCCCACTCCACCACCCTTTCCAGAATATGTAATAGATTTTTTCTTTGCCAAATACATTGGGCAGTCTTTACTCTTATCTCTGTGTCATGTTAAATTTAAATGTTCAATCCTCCTTCAAACACTGGCTTCATTCTTGGTTTCCTTTTGTCTCTTCCTACAAATTTCAGTAGCTGTTTTCCCTTCTATTTTCCCTTTGTGTTTTTAAAAAATTTTTCTATTTTAGAGTTTCTATGTAGTACTGACTTATCTTTTTTACTAATCTTTAGCAGCTTTATTGAGATATAATGGACATACAGTAAAAAGAACATACTGAAAATATTCAACTTGATGTTTCAATATATTTATACACCAGTGAAACCATCACCACAATCAAGATAACGAATGTATCCATCACCCTACAAAGTTTCTTTGGCCCCCTGTAATCCTCTCTCCTCTCCTCTGTCCCCTACTTCTTCCCTAAGCAATTATCTAGTTTCTGTCACTATAGATTCGTTTTCACTTTCTAGAAGTTTTATAAATGGTATGATTCCGTATTCACTGTTTTTTTGATCTTTTTTCACTCAATATAATGATTTTGAATTACTATTGCATATATCAATAATTCATTCTATTTTATCCTTGACTTTGAATTCATTGTATACATAGTATACTAGGATTGGTCCACTCATGTCAATTGTAACTACTCTTTGATAAACATGTGGATTATTTCCAGTTTTTTGGTTATTACATAGAAAACTTCTGTGAAAAGGTATGTTCAGGTTTTCCTATGAACTATATGCTCTCAGTTCTTTTGAGTAAAAATCTTAGAAATGCATAAATCATGGGCAGTATATTTACCTTTTAAGAAGCTGGTAAACAAATCTCCAAAGCGCTCCACAGTTTACATTCCCACCAGCAGTATGAGAGTTTAATTTCCTGCAAATCCTACCTAGTATTTAGTATGACCAATATTTTAATTTTAGCTGTTCTAATAGGCGTATAGTTGTATCTCACTGTGGTTTTAATTTGTATTTCTCTAATGACGTTGAACATCCTTTCATATGTTTGTCATCTGTATATCTTCTTTGGTGAAATGTCTTTTCTAACTTTTTGCCTTTTTTGTTTGTTTGTTTGTTTTCTTGTGTTGAGTTTGAGAATTCTTTATTTTTTCTGGCTACAAGTCCTTTATCAGATATATGACTTTTAAATATCTTTCTCCCAATCTGTGACTATCATCATTTGTCAGAAAGGCTATCCTTTCACATTTAATTGTTCTTGAAAATATGTCAAAAACCAGTTGTCCATATGTGTATGGATTTTCTATTTAATTTCAACCATAACAAATTTCAACAATAACAAATAATTGCTTTATTTGTTATAGCAATTACATCACAATGTCTTCATTGCTGTAGCTTTATAATAAAATTTTAATTTCATCACCTTCCTTTTCAAGTTCCCCAAGTGTGGCTGTTCCTTTTGGAACTATTGTTGACTTGAACTTGAGCTTTCTCTCTAAACATTCAGTTCAGTTCAGTTCAGTCGCTCAGTCGTGTCCGACTCTTTGCGACCCCATGAATCGCAGCACGCCAGGTAAAAAAAAAAAAAGCAGAACCACTAACCCCAGTTTCTCTTTTTCCAAGCCTATAGCTCTGCCACTGTACAGACAACTATAACTATACTTGGAAATCTCAATTCTTCAACTTTTCTGAAATTCGCAACTGACCTTCCCCATTAGTTCTCCCTCCTATTCCATGGGGTCGCAAAGAGTTGGACATGTTGGACATGACTGAACACAAACACACACACTCTCCACTATGTCAGCACTGCCAACATTCTCCTGCTTGTCCCGCAGGCCTGAAACTTCATCTGTGGCTTAGCTCTGCCCTACTTCCCCTAATCCAATAAATCACCATACCCTGGCCATTTGTCTTTCATTCAAAATAATTTCATTCATTGTTAATTCACATTTTCACTTTTCTCATGCCCGAAAGACTGAAAACCTAACAGACCATCCCATTTTCAGACTCTCCCTACCCCAAGCCATTTTCTCAGATTTATCTTTCGAAAGCAAATTTGTGCTCAAGGCAAACCCCCACCCAGAAGTTTTCCTTTCTAGCTGTGTTTTCCTCTAACTCTCTTCACTTGTTCCAGTCTAGCTGGTTTTTTTTTTTTTTTTTTTTAACTTTCATTTACACACGAAACTAGCTAGTTTTTAAAAAAGTGTTTTCCAAGTAGAGCGGAATTTTCAGTAACATTTACTTAAAGACATTGTAGCAAGGTTGTGAAATCTAGACATCATCACAGAAGTCAGTTCTCTGTCTTTTTACTCTATTTAGATTATACCTTTAGAGTTTTCTATGAACTGAAAGGCATCCAGTCATTCAACATTGAAAGATTTTATTTAAACTTGTCCCTTGCCATCTATTCACACAAGAGCCTACTGCTGCTGCTAAGTCGCTTCAGTCGTGTCCGACTCTGTGCGACCCCATAGATGGCAGCCCACCAGGCTCCTCTGTCCCTGGGATTCTCCAGGCAAGAACACTGGAGTGGGTTGCCATTTCCTTCTCCAATGCGTGAAAGTGAAAAGTGAAAGTGAAGTCGCTCAGTTGTGTCCGACTCTTCATGACCCCATGGACTACTATATGTTAAAAGAACGACGAAAATAAAAAATGTCTAGAGTAAGTTCTCTCACGTCTCTAAGAAACAAAGTAGAGCAATTAGACTGATCATCTACAGTGAAGAGGACAGATGTCTATAGCAACTAAAGGAGAATCTTCAGAAGTGACAGGTTATTAAACACCTGCTTTCTTCAATTAAAAGTTCAAAAAATTTAAGTTCAATTGAGGTAAATGCCCAATTACTCTTTAGACTTCCTGACCTTAATTGAAAGTCATGGGAAAGTACATTTGTCAAAATAGAAACAAACTATAAAAGTTTACTTCCTTGTGATATTTTGCAGAAGACACAAGAAATAAGAAATAAAACATTTTCTAATAAGTATATTTCTTCAGGGAAAAGATCAATTATTCTGAGAATAATAAAAAACATTAGAAACATCTATAGATACACAGGGATGTGAACTAGGAAACATACCTTCTCCTGGTTTTCAAGAATGGTGATATCCTAAACATATTCAGACTGTGAAAATACCATGATATTGTAATGGACAATATCATGGTCAGTCTTTCTGGTATAAAGTTATTAATTCTTTCAAGGCAGGTATTTATCTTTTTCCCATTAGCACTTAAAAAAATACTTTATAGTAAATGCATATATATGTACTTAAAAATTGAACTCAATAATACTGTTTTACAAAAATTAACAACACTGACACAGTTAAACAACTGGCTTCAAGGGGCCAATTTGATGTGAATTTGCAGGAAGAAGATAAATGAAGCAATACAATTCCAAGTTCAACTTTTTCTAAGCTAACAAAATAAAATGGAAGACCTGTATTAGAGCAGGGCACCTGTGAGATAATTTTCAACTATGTAACGTAGATATATCTATAAATGTTGCTAAACAGTCAACATTAAGAAAAAGTAATAAACTGAGTGCACTGTAGTAGTAGACAGATATTTTTCTCCCAAGGAGGGCAAGTTTTGTTTTGAAATCTGCATGTTTTCGAACACGTGCAGGTTCAGGTAAGGCACTTGTGTGGGGTAAAGGTGTCATAACACTGGGGGCCGGAGCAAGCTCACAGCTCTACTTCATTTCAAAGTCTAGGAGAACTGAGTTTCCTAGAACTCTCATGAGTACAAGATGGCCAGCTTATTTTTTTATCTTCCCACTTCATGGGTGAGGAACGAAGGTCAGAGAAAGGCGGTGGCCCTGTTAACCTCACATAACAAGCTAGCCCGTGCATTGCCTGACTACCCAAGGTCTATACTGCATTAACTTTCACCTGCTCAGGAAAGTGCAATGCTTTGTTTGGATGAAAACATAAGAATTCAGGTAAGCCAAACCAAACAGCTTAGCCAAGAAGGTGATTCAGCTATTTAGGACTTGGGCAGGCAAATGGGGAGGGGGTGGGGTGAGAAGAACTTGGCTATTCCTCAGAAAACCCAATTTCCTACTCCCCAAAAATCATCAGGAAATTTTAATTTTTAATAAAACTCAGGTGATGATGCAGAGTAGGTAAAGAAACAGTTTGAAAAGAGACAGAAATCAAATTTACAAGTGGTACATGGCATGTGATTTCTGATCATTTTAGGAAGCCAATTTGAACATCAAGAGATTTGAACAGACTTTAAAAGGAATGGAGTGGGAGAAGAGAGAGTGAACTTGTCCATTTAAGCATGTTTTTTCCCCCAGTCCTTACTGCTCATCTGAAAACAAGAAGTAGAACAGGTCAGGAAAGGGGTTATGGTTAACACAGCAAGATGAAAGATAAGCAGCCAGGCAGTTAGAAGCCAAAGCATTTTATCTAGAAGAGCAGGTCTGGCCTTGTTTCCATCTTGATAAGAATTAGATTGGAGAGCTTGTTTGTCTGTAGACTAGGATGGGGCGGCTGGGTTTAAGAAAGGGGACAGGGAAGTCAGGGGCTTAGTTATGGAGTTGTGGCAAACCACTAATGTAGTGATAAGTCCTCCTTTTGTGTTGGATGTCTACCTGAACTTTGAAATTGTTAGACTTGTCTGTTTAGATAACATGGCTGTGTTTCTTTCAAATGTGCAGACTTAAATATCTAGAAAGTTTAAGTGACCTGAACAGGCTTATTATCCTCGTTTAAAATATTAAGACAATGGCTAACTGGTTAAGCCACTGACTCAAAACTTGAAGGAAATGACATTAACTCCTGTTTTAAAATTTTTTTTCAGCAGTTTCATTTATTTTTAATTGGAGGATAATTGTTTTATAATGTTGTGTTGGTTTCTGCTATATAACAGAGCAAATCAGCCATAAGTATATATGTTTCCCCTTTCTCTTGAGTCTTCCTACCCCTCCAGGTCATCACAGAGCGCCAGGTGGGCTCCCTGTATTATATAGCAGCTTCCCTCTAGCTATCTATTTTACACATAGCTGTGTATATATGTCAATGTTATTAACTCCTTTTAAAATGGTATGCTTACTTTTATTCTGAAGCATATGCACAAAATACTCAGGATTACATTTAAAGTTATGCTTTTATCCCTCTTCAAACCCCCAACAGATTACAATTATAGGAGCTTCTACTGTCTGACGATTTAACTGCTTGAACAGATTTTTAAAATATAATTATTAAAATCAAAAACTTCTAAAGTCATCAAGTTTCATTCTCGGTGTATTTAAAAAAGAGACATGGCTGCAGGTTTTCCTGGGGTTTTACTTGCTAACTGCTTTTAGTATCTCAGTTTCTCAAAGAAACAAGAAATCAGAAGTTCAAAAGGAAATTAGTTATTTTTTAAAAAATAGGTCTTCAGAATTATCTTAGTGGCTAACTGAAATGAATTTAGTGTGATAAATTTACTGCTCATGCCATGAACTGCTCAGGTAGGGTTTGAATATGTCAGATGATTAACATAGGAGGAAGCATCATAAGGTGGATATAACTCATACATTTCTTGGGGTTTATAATCTATACTTGGAAAAGGAAATGGCAACCCACTCCGGTATTGTTGCCTGGAGGATCCCAGGGATGGGGGAGCCTGGTGGGCTGCCATCTGTGGGGTCACACAGAGTCTGACATGACTGATGCTACTTAGCAGCAGCATAATCTATACTATCTGAGAAATAAAGTAGAACACTTGTTGTCCAATGGTTAGATAATAAAATAAGTTTGTATAAATGACAGGTGGGAAGAAAGATCTTAAAACAATATGTTCTTATCTTGGCTACTTTACAAATTGTCTGACATTTTGGGTCTTATCTTCTCTGGACCTGAGGCTGTCCTATAGGTAATTACCTGGACACTGCACTGATGACCAGAAACAGTGTCCACAACACCTTATAAAGAAAACACCCTTTCTAGAATGCTCTCAATTTAAAATCTTATAACCTCTTGCCTTGGGCTATTTTGTAAAGTTGTAGTGGTACTGAAAGTCTGGGGCCAAAAGAAATTTCAACAGTAATGAATAATGATAATATAAAAATATAGCATCCCTCATTTATAGGAAGCCTCCCAGGTTACAAGAGTCTATAAGACATTTTGCATAAACTGTTTTTCCATTAGTTATAAATATGCTCTAACTAGTAGGCCCTTTCTCTATTTCCTTTCACAAACAAATTTTGCATAAGAGAATTATATAGTTATTCTATATCCTAACTTCCAGGATGCTTTTAACTTTTTCTTCTAAAAATAATATGTGTATGTATATATACATGTGTATATATGTGTGTGTGTATATATATATATATGTATATGCACACACACAATTTAGAAATGTGTGCAAATTTAAAAGTGAAATAAAATGGATAATCAAACCATTGAGCTATGAACACTTTGATGTATAGCTTTTTAAAAATTGTAATATATACATATGTACACCTTGTTTATTCAGAATGGAGGCATTGTGTTCATTTGGTTTATAATTTTTTCTAATTATAAATTATCAATGCTTTTACATAATGTTAAATAGTTACCAGTTTTTTATGGTTTTGTGTATATGTGTGTGTGTGTGTGTGTGCACGCGCACATACTCAGTTGTGTCTAACTCTTTGCAACCTCATGAACTGCAGCCCACCAGGCTCCTCTGTCCATGGAATTTTCCAGGCAAGAAAACTGTAGTGGGTTGCCATTTCCTATGCCAGGGGATCTTCCTGACCCAGGGATCGAGCATGCATCTCTTGTATATCCTGCATTAGCAGGTGGATTCTTTACCACTGCGCCGCCTGGGAAGTAGTAAAAGGTACACTGACAGCAGTTATCATTGTTGCATGTTATCATAAAGCACAGATTTCTTAAATCAGTCTCAAGCCATTAGATATTTTAGTTATTTTTGTCTATATTTAACAAACACTCAATATAAATATAGTATTTGTTCACTTAATTCTTGTCAAACTCAATTAAGCTATAACAGTCTTTTCTGATTATGGTAACCCTTTTACTATATTACAGATAAGGAAGTTGAAACTCAGAAAAGTTAAGTAACTTACCCAAGGTCACAGAGCTAGTAAGTGGCAGATTTACATTCAACTTTAGACAGAGGAGCCTGACAGCTACAATCCATGGAGTCGCAAAGGGCGGGACACGACTATGTGACTGAGCAAGCACGCACTTCTGGCTCTAGAGTGAGAGTGCTCGTAGCTACTGTGACATAGTTACCATCATAAATAAAGCTGCAGTGAGTCTCCTCATTTCTTTTTTTTTCTTTTTTGAGAAAATCCCTAGAATGAGAAGCCTGAATGCTGGCTTTTCAAATGCATTGGCAATTGACCTTCAAAAAGCTGATACTTTCCCACAAGCTGTATATTTCTAGACCTTAGATAAAACTGAGCATTTTAATTTAAAATTAAATCTCCTGCTGTTGTAGTTCTCATTTGCAATCCTCTTGATTTAGTGGACTTTGTTCAGTCACCTTTGAGCACCCTTGGCCTTGAGTTATTTTCCCTCACTTGCTTCTCATGCAACTCTTTGCTGTTCAGTGTGAGATCACCCTCTGCTACTCCCCTCTAACTTGTGTTAACATTCCTTCTCTGTTTCCTTCACTGATACTTTCCCCTGACCTCCTTTTTAATTTTAGTGTTTCTTAACTCTCCACTTGCTTCTCTTCTCATGTTACAGTCTCCCTGGGAAATCTCATCCACCCCCATGACTTTAACAATTTAAATGCTAATACCATGCAAATCTTATCTCTTCCCAGACATCATCCCTAAATTCTAGACTTATATATGTAACTATCTATTACACATCTTTACCAGGGATGTTCTCCAGGCTTTAAAAAACAGAATATATTTACAATTGAACTCAACATTTTCCCTCTAAACTTCATCTTCATCTTGTATTTACCATCTGAATTTGATGTTACTATCACACATCCAAATATTTAATGTGAGACTCATTGTAAACTAGCACTTACACTGTAGGGTAAGGATGAAAAGGAATGATTTTGAATCAAGTAAATCTGGATTTGCACCTTACTATGCTACTTAAAATCTGGAAGACCCTGGAAAAGTTGTTTAAACTCTCTAAACTTCAATTGTATTTTCTATAAAATGAGGATAAAAATACCCACTCTGCCAGGCTATTAAGAAGAAGAAATGGGATGGTATATGTTACAGATGTTCTCGCTGGAGTTCCTGATATACTAAAACACTTAATAGAGAGTATTGCTATTGGGGGAAAAATGTCTCACCTCTGATAGGCAGGAAGTTAACCAAGAGCAATGAGAGGCAGTCTCTTCAGCTAACCATCCAATAACCAGCTAATCCCACCAAGAAATGTATCAGGCCTGCAGCTAATATGCCCCCTAACATACTCCAGATTTGTAGCTAATATACTCCAAAAATAGTCAGGGACCATAAAATCCCCCATCCGCTGACTGGTAGGACCTTCCCTACTCTAGCACACCTGGCACTATCTTGTACTAAAGTAACCTTTCGTGGCTATTGGACTCATTAACTGCTCATAAATATCCCATGAATGCTGCTGCTGCTGCTGCTAAGTCGCTTCAGTCGTGTCCGACTCTGTGCGACCCCAGAGATGGCAGCCCATCAGGCTCCCCCATCCCTGGGATTCTCCAGGTAAGAACACTGGAGTGGGTTGCCATTTCCTTCTCCAATGCATGAAAGTGAAAAGTGAAAGGGAAGTCGCTCAGTCGTGTCTGACTCTGCGACTCCATGGACTGCAGCCCACCAGGCTCCTCCGTCCATGGGAGTTTCCAGGCAAGAGTACTGGAGTGGGTTGCCATTGCCTTCTCCCATCCCATGAATACATACATCTAATTATAACCAACTGAATTATGGGAAACACATGCATGGTAGAGCATCTTGTTACATAACCTGCAGCTGTCAATCAAGAACCCCATGGATTATGCAAATGACCTGGCTTTAAAAGCTCTGTATCCCAGCCCTCCAGGGCCATTTGCCTCCCTAGGCATGGCACACTTCTCTCTTGAGGTGTCTCTCTGTTCATTCTTTGTGTGTGCGTTCAGTTGTGTCCCATTCTTTGCAACCTGTTTTTTCTCTCCTTGTTGATAATCAACTCTCTTGCAGTGGGTAAGATCTTGGATTCTTCTTTGTCCTTACCAAGAACCAAGGCTCACCAGAGGAAAAGTCTCCAGATTCTCCTTCTACTAACACTCTCACATTCAGTTGGTTTCTAAATCTTGTTGTTTCTAACTCTAACTTCACTCCAACAATCCTCTCTCTACCATCACTACTGACAATGCCTAGTTAGGATCTAGTCATGTAAAGTGTCTATCTGCAATGCAGGAGACCTGGGTTTGATCCCTGGGTCAGGAAGATCCCCTGCAGAAGGAAATGGCAACTCACTCCAGTACTCTTGCCTGGAAAATCCCATAGACATAGAAGCCTGGTAGGCTACAGTCCATGGGGTCACAAAGAGTCGGACACGACTGAGACTTCTCTCTCTTCTCTCATGTCTACCTCAGTGACTGCAATCTTCTCTAACTCCGTGGTCCTCTCCATTTTGTCCTGACATCAACACATAGGGTGATGTTCACATATGATTCATTCCCTCAAGTGCAGTCAATGTCAAGTATAATTCTAGAAGTGTAGGCTATAACTCTACTCCTTTCTTTCCCATGCCATGAGAAACATACTAGAATAATAGTTAAGAGTGGTGCTACTAAAGAGAGTCACTTAAATCTGCTCCCATTTAGTTCAGTTCAGTTCAGTTCAGTCGCTCAGTCGTGTCCGACTCTTTGCGACCCCATGAATCGCAGCACGCCAGGCCTCCCTGTCCATCACCATCTCCCAGAATTCACTCAGACTCACGTCCATCGAGTCCGTGATGCCATCCAGCCATCTCATCCTCTGTCATCCTCTTCTCCTCCTGCCCCCAATCCCTCCCAGCATCAGAGTCTTTTCCAATGAGTCAACTCTTCGCATGAGGTGGCCAAAGTACTGGAGTTTCAGCTTTAGCATCATTCTTTCCAAAGAAATCCCAGGGCTGATCTCCTTCACAATGGGCTGGTTGGATCTCCTTGCAGTCCAAGGGACTCTCAAGAGTCTAGTATGATACAAATTTGAGTACTAGATTTTCAGTAGCAAACTGCTTATAGCACATCTGTGTGCAACTACATCACTGTCAAAAGTTTTGTGTTAACCAGTTTCCTTTCCCAGTTTTCTTACCCTACACGAATCCCATCTTCCTCTTTATTGTCAAAGTGAGCTAGTTTCTATTATGTAGACTTGACAAATGTTACGCATTTTCTCTCGTGTAAAATACAACTTCCTTTGGTTTGGCACACAAGACCCTTCAGACCTGGCCCTGTTTGCCTTCTTTAGGCTTTTCCCTTTCTATACTTCACCTAGTATATGATTCTTGAAACATCAAAATAATGGCATTCTCATCTCCCCCTCACTTCTCATCCCACTGTAGTCTGCCTGAGGCTCCAGATACTCCCTTGATGGTGATTTTCATCCTGGGAGCTCATGACCTATGTGTTACTAAGTCCACTGGAGATCTTCACTCAAAAGTGATGGACACTTGGAACACTCCCCTTCATCTTGATTCTTTGGCTGCTTCTTTAGTAACTGCATTTTGCATTTTGGGTTTTTTTTTTTTTTTTCTTACCCATACTTCAACATTCTTCCCCAGGACTCTTTCCTATGCAGTTTTTTTTTGTTGTTATTTTTTTCTTAATATTCTACTGTCTTTGGGAGATCCTCTTTATGCTTTGTGGTTTCAGATACCATCTGTATGCAAATATCGACAAATTTTTTTTTTTTTCCTTTTAAGCCTTACCTCTTTCCTGAACTCTATGTACTCAGTTACTCATAGGACTTTCCCACTTGATGGTCTTATAAGTAACATAATTATGCACAGTGTTTCCAGAAGGACTTCATTATTCCCCTCACCCTCCCAAACCAACTGTATGCTCATTCAAGTTGCACACTTCTGTAAGTGGAATCATCCACCAAATTTCTAAGCCAGAAATCTAGGAGAATCTATAGTTGATCTCTGATGCGCTTTTATGAAACATACATTTCAACCAGTTATCATATCTTGATTATACCTCATTAACATCTCTAAACCCCACCACGTCTCCAGATCCACTGCTACACCTTAATCCAAACTTCCATCATTTCTTACTTAGATTAATTTATCTTCTTCCTCCAACTCTGCTGCTCACTAACTGATGATCCACAACCAGTTATTGGACCCCAATTCAAATCTGATAATATAACCCTCATAACTTAAAACCCTTCAAGAGAAAGTTCAAAGATTTAACATGATTGATAAGGCTTCAAGACTTGGATCTGGCCCCACCTTCCAGACCAGATTACTTGCCATGTTCATTCTCACACCATATAGTCCAGCTACATTGAACTTTTTTCAGTTCCTCGTGTATTTTTTGTTGATGTTTATTTTTTGTCTCTGATTTTATCTGCATAGGATCCTCTCCTTACCTGCTCTCTTCCTTTGCCTGGTTGCCTGGCTTATTCCTACTCCAGAGCTCAGGTTCTGTAGGATTGATTATGTCCTCCCATTATAGATTTATAAAGTCCCAGTTCAGTTCAGTCGCTCAGTCATGTCCGACCCTTTGCTACTCCATGAATCGCAGCATGCCAGGCCTCCCTGTTCATCACCATCTTATGAAGTTCACTCAGACTCACATCCATTGAGTCCATGATGCCATCCAGCCATCTCATCCTCGGTTGTCCCCTTCTCCTCCTGCCTTTGATTATGTCCTCCCATTATAGATTTATAAAGTCCCAGTTCAGTTCAGTCGCTCAGTCATGTCCGACCCTTTGCTACCCCATGAATCGCAGCATGCCAGGCCTCCCTGTTCATCACCATCTTATGAAGTTCACTCAGACTCACATCTATTGAGTCCATGATGCCATCCAGCCATCTCAAACTCGGTTGTCCCCTTCTCCTCCTGCCCCCAATCCCGCCCAGCATCAGAGTCTTTTCCAATGAGTCAACTTTTCTCATGAGGTGGTCAAAGTACTGGAGTTTCAGCTTTAGCATCATTCCTTCCAAAGAAATCCCAAGGTTGATCTCCTTCAGAATGGACTGGTTGGATCTCCCTGCAGTCCAAGGGACTCTCAAGAGTCTTCTCCAATACCACAGTTCAAAAGCATCAATTCTTCGGCGTTCAGCCTTCTTCACAGTCCAACTCTCACATCCATACATGACCACAGGAAAAACCATAGCCTTGACTAGACGGACCTTAGTCAGCAAAGTAATGTCTCTGCTTTTGAATATACTATCTAGGTTGGTCATAACTTTTCTTCCAAGGAGTAAGCGTCTTCTAATTTCATGGCTGCAGTCACCATCTGCAGTGATTTTGGAGCCCAAAAAAATAAAGTCTGGCACTGTTTCCACTGTTTCCCCATCTATTTCCCATGAAGTGATGGGACCAGATGCCATGATCTTCGTTTTCTGAATGTTGAGCTTTAAGCCAACTTTTTCGCTCTCCTCTTTCACTTTCATCAAGAGGCTTTTTAGCTCCTCTTCACTTTCTGCCATAAGGGTGGTGTAATGCTATCTAGGTTGGTCATAACTTTTCTTCCAAGGAGTAAGCGTCTTCTAATTTCATGGCTGCAGTCACCATCAGCAGTGATTTTGGAGCCCAAAAAAATAAAGTCTGACACTGTTTCCACTGTTTCCCCATCTATTTCCCATGAAGTGATGGGACCAGATGCCATGATCTTCGTTTTCTGAATGTTGAGCTTTAAGCCAACTTTTTCGCTCTCCTCTTTCACTTTCATCAAGAGGCTTTTTAGCTCCTCTTCGGCTTCTCACTGAAGGTAGAAGGGGACTTTAAAAAATACTGATGCTGGGTCTAGGATGTGGTCAAAGATTTTTTTTAAAGCTCCCAGATAATTCCAGTATACACTGACAGCATGAGAGTCAGTGGATAAGGGGGCCAAAGTGGATATGAAATCCCTCAGGAAGTTTGCAATCCAGTTCAATTTGTTGTTCTTGTTCAGTACCTAAGCTGGGATCCAGCTCTTTGTGAACCCATGGACTGCAGCATGCCAGGCTCCCCTGTCCTTAACTATCTCCCAGAGTTTAAACATTTTTTCCTGGAACTTCGCTGGTGGTCCAGTGGTTAAGACTCTGTGCTTCCCCTGCAGTGGGTATGGGTTTGATCCCTGGTTGGGGATCTAGATCTGATATGCCACATGGCGAAACAAACAAACAAAAAACAAAAACCAGTTTTCCTTGAGAGGTCAGTGGTTTTTGACCATCTCTTTTCAACTTGCGAGTTTCTTTTCTCTACCTACCAGATAATCTCTACCTTTGGAGGTCTACGTCTTCTTCTCCTTTCTGACTCATGACAGCATTCTGGGCAACTCCAGCCTTTTGTGTGTGTGTGTGTGAAAACTGTATTAAAGTAACTCATTCAATCCCATTCATTCAAAAAAAAATTATTGAACAGTTATTTTGTTCTGGGTATTATACTTGGCACTAGGGTATTAAGCAAAATCACTTAGTTCTTGCCTTAGTAACTAGAATCTAGTGGGAATATAGCATGCATGCGTGCTCAGTCATGTCTGACTCTACAACCCCAAGTACTGTAGCCCGCCAGGTTCCTCTGTCTAAAGGATTTTCTGGGAGTGGAGTGGGTTGCCATTTCCTCCTGCAGGGGATCACCCCAACCCTGGGATCGAACTGGTATCTCCTGCATTGCAGGTGGACGCTTTATTACTGAGCCACTGGAGAAGCCTCAGTGGGAAGATAGATGGGTCTTTTAATGAATAGCATACTTTTTAGTATTAGTACTTTTAGTATTAGTATTTTTAGTATTAGAAAGGTATAAAGTGTGGGAGAAAAACTGCCAAAAGAAAACTTAAGTCTGATTGCATGTGGGCTCAGCTGCTTCAGTCATGTCCGACTCTTTGCGACCCTAAGGACGGCAGCCCACCAGACTCCTCCATCCATGGGATTCTCCAGGCAAGATTACGGAGTGGGTGGCCATGCGCTCCTCCAGATTAGAGAAGTAGAAGAATGCTTCACACACAGAAAGCAAGCTAAGCCTGGAAGGATATATATTACTTTGCCTAGTAAACAAGGAGATAGCTTCTCACGGTTAGAATGAAAAACAAGAATAAAAGTATAGAGGCGCAAAAGAGAAGTGTGAGCACTGGGTCATCCGTATGAGTTTGTAGGAACAGAAACAAGGTGTGGGACAGTTATCATGCTAAACAAGGCCTTCCTCATTTACCAGGTTCTTGGGGAGTGTCACAGATCAGGTGTGTGCTTTTTAAATGTCTTCTTGCTGAAATTTCATGGGACATATATGCATTAGGTAAATTATTCCACTTACAGATGAGAGAATTGAGGGCCAGAGAGGCCAGAGGCATTGCTCCAGGATTGCAGGCAGCAGTAGTAGTTCTTATCTGGGTCTGATTCGAGAGTCTAATCATCACTTGATTCACTATACTGTCTCCATGTAAGGAGAAGGTGATACAGCTAGGCAGGTGTCAAATTTATAACCATGTAATCATTTAGCCTCCCATGAGAGTTCTTAGTCATTTCTCATCATCCATGTCTCCTTTGGAGTTATGAAATTAGTAACCTCTCCTTGTAACAGTCCCCTCTAGCATTGGTCTTGGCTGTGATCTAGACATCAAGATTTTGAAAGCTCCCCCAACCTAATTCTAATGTGCCCCCAAAGACTGAGAATCATTTGACAGGGGAAACAAAGATGGGAAGGAACATTCCATAGGGAGCATGCAGTTCAAATCAGTGAAAATTCACCCTTAGAACCCCTCATTCCTCTGGATCTCCTGGGAAGCCACTACTTTTCACTGGAAGAAAATATTTCATTTACTGTCAAGAAACCTCTTCAACATGTGTGAAAGCAATGGCATCACTTTTGAGCAATAATAGGGTATCTTGGGCTTTCTGGGGGGCTATGCTAAAGAATCTGCCTGCCAAAGCAGGAGATGCAGGTTCAATCCCTGGGTCAGGAAGATCCCTTGGAGAAGGAAATGGTAACACACTCCAGTATTCTTGCCTGGGAAATCCCATGGACGGAGGAGCTTGGTGGGCTATATAGTTCATGAGGTCGCAAAAGAGTCGGACACAACTTAGTGACTGAAAAACAACAACCAAAGGTATCTTAGGCAAAAATTCTGAGGTTGGACTCTGGGGAAAATAATGATTTTAAGAGATCTTCCTGTTTTATTATCAAAGTATAGTCCTTGTTACTGCAATTAAGAAATGCTAGTGCATGATGATGTGTAAAATAGACAGCTAATGGGAAGTTGATAGCACAGGGAGCTCAGTCTAGTGATCTGTGACAACCTAGACGGGTGGGATGTGGTGGGAGATGGGAGGGAGGTTCAAGAGAGAAGAGACATGTGTACACCTATGGCTGATTCATGCTGATGTATGGCAGAAACCAACACAGCATTGTAAAGCAATTATCCTCCAATTAAAAATAAATAATTTTTTTTCAAAAGGAAATTACTAGCATGATGACAACATTAAGAAGTGAAACTGCTGATTCTTTCTCCTGTGCTGCTTTCATAGCCATCCATGGTGTCTGGATGTTTGCTGAGTCCTTCTTCGCTCAAGATAAAGATTAACCCCCTGTAGGGGAAAAAAAAATAAAAAAGCAATGCACAATAAATTCTAAAGCTTTAAATCTTCTGGGGAGGAAAAGGTTAAAAGGAAAAGAAAATGGTGAATATCAATCTGATATACTACTTAGAGAATTTGTCTTGGTGTCAAAGAGATGAAGGAGAAGAGAAGGGCATGGAGAAGGAGGAGAGGAAGAGAAGGAAAGGTCGGAGGAGGAGGGGAAGGGAAAGTGGTTGGAGGAGGAGGAAGGGGGAGAAGGGGGAGGGAAAGTGGTTGGAGGAGGAGGAGGAAGGGGGAGGAGAGGGAAAGTGGTTGGAGGAGGAGGAAGGGGGAGGAGGGGGAGGGGTGAATGGGAGGAAAGGGGGAAGAGAGAGGGGATGGAAGAGGAGAAAGGGTAGGGAGGAGGGGGATAGGGGAGGAAGGGGATAGAGGAGGAGGGAAGTAAACTGCTTGATTCAGAAGGAGAAGAGGAAGAAATAAAAAAGAGGAAAGATTTAGAGGCTACTTTTTCACAGCCATATGGGGTAAGTGACAAAGAACAGGCCCTGCTATTAATGAAAATAAGCTGCTAAAGTACAGGACCATGCAGAAAATAACAAAGCATTTAATTATACAGTGACAGTTGCAGCCCTGGGGATTTCCCGGAGATTAATGGAGCAGCTGGGAAGAGTCGATGGCCCTGGGGACAGCCAAAATGATCCCAGTCGATGAATGATACCCAGGAAAAGCCTCTTGCTAACTTCGCTATGAAGCGGAAAACGGAGGAGGGCTTGGGCGCTTGGTTTTTGCCTTCTTCTTTCTCTCTTCCTATTTAAAAAATAAAATTAACAAAGGGGACAATTTGGTTTCAATTGAGATTCCTCCAGAGATAATCAGACTGCCTACTTCATCTTTCACTCTTCAAGTCTCTGAACTAGGGGTAAAACTTTTCCGTTACCCCAGGCTAAACTGGGAGTCGTGATCAAGCTCATTCTTGAGAAAGTGGGAAGAGGGATGAATAGACATTATGAAAACTGGGATTTCAAGAGGTGGGAGAATCAGAGTTCGAGTTAAGGCAGCATGATGAATCCTAAGTAAAAGACACTACTCTTTTTGGAAAGCAAAGCTTACAACGAACCTGAGAGTTAATGTAGTATTTAGCACAACCAAATGCTAAGTATGAATATATTAACGCAAAATTTAAATATCATTTGACTAGCAGTCTGAAAGTTTTTTAGGTTTGGCGTTTTAGCACTTTTACTAATTTGCTCACACGTCAACAACCAGGTATAACATTGCCAGCTTTTAAGTTGGACAATGTTAGGTACAAACGGGAATTAAGGTAGTAAATATATACTGCTTATTCTTGGTATTTTGCTTATTTTTCTTTTTTTGGCCACACTGCACAACATGTGGGATCTTAGTTGCCTGACCAGGGACTAAACTCATGCCCCTGTATTGGAAGTACGGAGTCTTAATCACTGGATCTCCAGCAAAGTCCCGTTTTTAATAGCAAAATAAAATACTCTGAGACCCTGTTTGACATTATACTAGGGGAATTACAGTGAAGCAAGACTTTATGATAATTGTATAAGACTGCATACTGCTATTCTCTACATTATCAGGAAATAAATACCGAAGATACAAGGACCTAGAAAATTTCTTGTCAGAGTAAATAAGATTAAAGGACACCAAACTGAATTCTAGAGTTCCAGAGCTGGAAAGGTTCTTAGACAGGCAGTAGTCATAGTTTAAGGATGAGATATGGATATCCAGAGAGACGGATGACTTACTTGCTCAAAGTCACAAGGCTAATTAGTGGCAAAGTCAAGACCATAGCTTATGTCCCCCTCCTTCACCCAATCCAACGTGCATGTTCTGCCAGCAGTTTTTTCTTTTGCTCACATGGTCAGCTTTAATGGCTTCTCAGTGAAGAGATGTTTATCTTTCACACTCTAACAGAATAGGCTTTCAACAAAGGATAAGAAAGCACAGTCTGCTCAAAGATCCAAGGTTGAGTAACCACTATTACGTGAAGAAGGTCACAGTGTCTCTATAGCTATATTGAGGAAGTTACACAAACAGATATACAGAGAATTCGAATCTACTAACATTCTTTGATCATCATGCATGAAGAAATGCTCAGAAAGGAAGCAGTACAAAGTACAGCGACAAACAGGGAATGGTCTTTGGGATCAATTCTTGTTCTAATGCTAGCTCCTATTCTAAGCAAACATTATTTTTTTTTTCTGAACTGTGACCTTACCAAGAAATAAGATATCATTTATATACTTAGTGTGGAGCTAAAAATGAGATACCACCACAATATTGTAAACTAGTTAGCCTCCAATTAAAATAAATAAATTAATCTAATAAAAATAAAATTTAAAAAATGAGATACCATTTAAACTGTATTTCATACATAATGGGCACACATAATGTGTTCCTATACCAATGTGATACTTAAATTGTATTTAGCGTGTAATGAATTCTCAGTAGCTAGATTTTATTTGCTCTTCCTTCAAATGGCTTTTCTAGCCCAAATTAAAATTCTTAGAGAGAAATAAGGGGGCTTCCCTGGTGGCTCAGATGGTAGAAAATCTGCCTGCAATGCAGGAGACCCAGATTTGATTCCTGGGTTGGAAATAACCCCTGGAGGAGGAAATGGCAATCCACTCTAGTATTCTTGCCTTTCTACCCAAATTAAAATTCTTAGAGAGAAATAAATGTTCTACTTAATAGAAGGAGGAATTCCTTCCACAGCTCTCTGTTCTCCACTGGCAGGAGTTAAGAGGACACCCTAGCCCCTCACATCCTTTCAGAGTAAAGAGATCAAGGAATTTCTTGACATCAGTCCCTAGAAGAAGCCAAGGTATTTCAGACTGTCCCTCTTCTTGATAAATCAAATAGAACTTTCTGTGATGATGGAGTTGCTCTATATTTGCACTGTGTTACCTGAATTATTAGAGTCTCCTGACCAGCCTCTCTCTTCCAACCTTTGATTTCAATCTCTTTTCCCCAACACACACCATATTGTATACTTGGTGTAGAAATTAGAGTAGTTGTATTAAAATATAAGCTACATCATGTCATCCCTCTGCTTAAAATATTCAAATGGCTTTTTGTGTCATTCCAGTAAGAGTCAAAGTCTTTACAGTGACCCAAAACCAGCATGATTTCATCAGCCTCAAGAATCACTTTGATCTCTTTCTCTTCCTTCTCTCCTCTCCAACTGAACTGGCTTCCTTCTTGATGTCCTTGCTAACATCAGACCTTTGCACTCACTGTTCCCTTTGCCAGGAATGTTCTCTATTCAGATAACCACATGACTCACTCCCTTATTTTCTTCAAATCTTTGCTTTAATGCAGTCTTACTGAAATCTTCTCTGATCAGTCTATTTAGAATTGCAAATCCTCAACACTCTGTTTATATTCCCATATTTATATTTTTGTTCCCATTACAGCCATCATCATCTGATGTAACACACGTTACAAATATTCATTTTATCTCTGACCCTTTAGAGTGCAAATTCCATTGTTTTTAATAGTTTGTTCATTGCTATATTCCCAGAGCCTCAGACAGGTGGCTCGTATATGCTTCTGCTGTTGCTAAGTCTCTTCAGCCATGTCCAATTCTGTGCGACCCCATAGATGGCAGCCCACAAGTCTCCCCTGTCCCTGGGATTCTCCAGGCAAGAACACTGGAGTGGGTTGCCATTTCCTTCTCCAATGCAAGAAAGTGAAAAGTGAAAATGAAGTTGCTCAGTCGTGTCCGACTCTTCACGACTACCAGGCTCCTCCGTCCATGGGATTTTCCAGGCAAGAATACTGGAGTGTGGTGCCATTGCCTTAGTAAATGGTAAATAAATATTGGTTGAGTAAATGGTTCTATAGCTAGAGTGTTAGGAAGAAAGGGCTTCTGGTAGAGAAATTTACTTGACCTTCTCCATAAGCGAGAAGTAGAGAGCAGGACTTCCCTGGGGGTTCAGTGGTTAAGACTTCATCTTCCCACGTAAGGGGTACAGATTCAATCCCTGGTTGGGGAGCAAATTTCCCACATGTCTGGCAGCCAAAAACTCAGAACATAAAACAGAAGCAATATTGTAACAAATTCAATAAAGACTTTAAAAAAAATGGTCCACATCAAAAAAATCTTTTTAAAAAGGGGAGAGCTTGGTATGAATAAATCCCATCCTCAAAAATTCATGAATAAGACAGAAAGCCACAGTCTCCTAATTATCACCTACTTCAGTCAGGATACAAGCCAGACATTAAGGAATCTGTATGATTTCTTAGACGCTATACATTTCTAAAATTTAAAATATTACTTTTCTTTGTAATAGTAAGACAGAGAGGAGTTGGGGCTGCTCTATAGAGTGCAGCTGAGAGATTAGATTAGGAGGCTCAAGAATTGCAAAAATTAAGGCAGATGTTGACAGCCTAAATCTTAAATCCTAAAAACATCTTTCATCAGATGTTTCTGACAGGGCCTATGGTAAGGGATGCAGGAGAGCATGCAAGGCAGCTTGAGTCTATGACAGGCCCTCAGAAATTGAACAATGGGAAGACCTTTGGGTTGCTCCAAAATCTGTAAGCAAATGTCACTGGTCATGGGTTATGTACACATCAAAGCTCTAGAGTTGTCCAAAGGTGGTAAGATGTTCCTTGATTTTTAAGTTAACCCAGGTTCTGGTACTAGAGCCAAAAAAATTTTATGATTTTTGGAACATTTGGGTTAAGTCACTGAAAATTTAAGTATGGATAAAAACAAGATCTCTGGTTGAAGATACTGAGAAAACGAACAAAGCTTAAGATAGGAAATACGAAAGAGGGAATAAAGGCATCTGAAAAAGTGTATTCATTTTTTGTGGCTGCATAAAAAATTGCAACAAACATAGGGGCTCAAAACATCCTAAAGGTATTTCATAGTTTCTTGTCTCACTACACTGCTCAAGGTCTCACCAGCTGCAATTAAGGAGTCAGTTGGCAGAAAGTGAAGAGGAACTAAAAAGCCTCTTGATGAAAGTGAAAGTGGAGGGTGAAAAAGTTGGCTTAAAGCTCAACATTCAGAAAACGAAGATCATGGCATCTGGTCCCATCACTTCATGGGAAATAGATGGGGAAACAATGGAAACAGTGTCAGACTTTATTTTTGGGGGGCTCCAAAATCACTGCAGATGGTGACTGCAGCCATGAAATTAAAAGATGCTTACTCCTTGGAAGAAACGTTATGACTAACCTAGAGAGCATATTCAAAAGCAGAGACATTACTTTGCCAACAAAGGTCCATGCCAACCATCAAGGCTATGGTTTTTCCTGTGGTCATGTATGGATGTGAGAGTTGGACTGTGAAGAAAGCTGAGTGCCGAAGAATTGATGTTTTTGAAGTGTGGTGTTGAAGAAGACTCTTGAGAGTCCCTTGGACTGCAAGGAGATCCATCCAGTCCATTCTGAAGGAGATCAACCCTGGTATTTCTTTGGAGGGAATGATGCTGAAGCTGAAACTCCAGTACTTTGGCCACCTCATGCCAAGAGTTGACTCATTGGAAAAGACTGTGATGCTGGGAGGGACTGGGGGCAGGAGGAGAAGGGTATGACAGAGGATGAGATGGCTGGATGGCATCACTGACTCAATGGTCATGAGTCTGAGTGAACTCCAGGAGTTGGTGATTGACAGGGAGGCCTGGCGTGCTGCAACTCATGGGGTTGCAGAGTCGGACACGACTGAGTGACTGAACTGAACTGGGGACTATGGTCTCCTCAGAAGCTTGACTTGGGAAAGATTCATTTTCAAGTATTTTCAGGTTGTTGGTAGAATTCAATTTCTCATGGCTGTGGGTTCCTCATTTTGTGCTGGCTGTTGGTGGCAGGGGGCTCTTAACTCATAGAAGTTGCCCCATAATTCCTTGCCACTTAGCCTTCTCAAAGCATCTTACTCCTTCAAAGCCAGCATCGGGGTCTCTCTCACTCCAGTCTGCTAACAAAGAGTCTTTTACAATGTAACTTGATCACAGGAAGTGACACCCATTACCTTTGCCATTTTCTGTTGGCTAGAAGCAAGTTACAAGTTCTGTCTGAACTCAAGGGGAAAGGGACCTAACTCAATTCAGTTCAGTTCAGTCGCTCAGTCGTGTCCGACTCTTTGCGACCCCATGAATCGCAGCACTCCAGGTCTCCCTGTTCATCACCAACTCCCGGAGTTCACTCAGACTCACGTCCATCGAGTCCGTGATGCCATCCAGCCATCTCATCCTCTGTTGTCCCCTTCTGCTCCTGCCCCCAATCCCTCCCAGCATCAGAGTCTTTTCCAATGAGTCAACTCTTCGCATGAGGTAGCCAAAGTACTGGAGTTTCAGCTTTAGCATCATTTCTTCCAAAGAAATCCCAGGGTTGATCTCCTTCAGAATGGACTGGTTGGATCTCCTTGCAGTCCAAGGGACTCTCAAGAGTCTTCTCCAACAGCACAGTTCAAAAGCATCAATTCTTCGGCGCTCAGCCTTCTTCACAGTCCAACTCTCACATCCATATATGACCACAGGAAAAACCATAGCCTTGACTAGACGGACCTTAGTCGGCAAAGTAATGTCTCTGCTTTTGAAAATGCTATCTAGGTTGGACATAACTTTTCCTCCAAGGAGTAAGCGTCTTCTAATTTCAGGGATCATCTTAGGGTGTGTCTGTCACACTCACACTAGCATCATCCTAAATCTCCAAATACTCATATTTGAGTCCCAGGCCACTGCCATACAAAATAGCATCAATCTACTTGTAGCCTGAGAAATGATTCATAGTTCCTAGACGCAGAATTGAACCTCTAGAATTGAACAACAATAAATCCTCTCTCTGCCTCACCATCCTCTTACAGTCTAGCATGGATTTCTGTTCCTTATACCTTCCTGAAACTTCTTAAATCTCTCCACTTTCTCTTTAAAGTTTCCCTGATGGCTCAGACAATAAAGAATCTGCCTGCAGTACAGGAGCCCTGCCCTCGCCATGGTGTCAAGGCCATGGCTTTCCCTTGCTTGGACTGTTGCAGTAGTCTCCTATTTGGTCTCCCTGCTTCTCTAACTCTGTCCCACCCTCCTGTTTAACCTGGTCCTCACAAGGAAGCCAGAGTGTTTTCTAAATTACAAAACTAATAACAAGTTAGGTATTTCTTTATTTTTCAAAAGTTCTATGCTTTTTTTTTTCTTTTGCTCTAATTTTTTTTTTCAAGAATTTTTTTTGACATGGACCATTTTTAAAGTCTTTATCGGATTTGTTACAATATTGCTTCTGTTTTGTGTTTTGGTTTTTTGGCCTTGAGGCATGTGGGATCTTAGCTCCCCAACCAGGGATTGAACCTGCACCCCCTGCACTGGAAGGTGAAGTCTTAACCACTGGGCCACCAAGGAAGTCATCTCTTGCTTCCATCTTGATATACTGTTTCTACTGTCTTTTACCCACCCTCCTCAACCCTATATCCCTTCTCCACTCAACCAACTTGGTCATCTTCAGTTTTGTGACTTCTGATTCTCTAAGCCTAAGTTAAGAACTGCTTCTGTGTTTTCATACAGAACCATGTACTTCCTTTATCCTGGCACTTACTGCTTTGTTAGGATCTATCTGGCCAGCTAGCTGCTAAATCTCTGAGTAACTGTTAAATGAACAAATGCCAAGTTTTCTTGAAAGCTGCTATCTTGCCACCATCCTTGATATCTTACACTCATGTATTTTCCAGTGTTGAAAAATACAAAGTGACAGCTCAGTTGGTAAAGAATCTGCCTGCAATGCAGGAGACCCCAGTTCAATTCTTGAGTCAGAAAGATCCACTGGAGAAGGGATAGGCTACCTACTCCAGTATTCTTGGGCTTCCCTTGTGACTCAGCTGGTAAAGAATCTGCCAGCAATGAGGGAGACCTGGGTTCGATTTCTGGGTTGGGAAGATCCCCTGGAGAATGGAAAGGCTACCCACTCCTGTATTCTGGCTTGGAGAATTCCATGGACTGTATAGTCCATGGGGTCACAAAGAATTGGACATGACTGAGCAACTTTCACTAATTTAAAATCACAGATGCAGTAATTTTTCATTTTGAGGTAAATTGAGACTTACAGAAGAGTTATAAAAATAGAGAGCTCCGTATACCTTTCACCCACATCCATGTAATGATAATACCTCATGTAACCATGGTGCAATGATCAAAACTTATATATTAACAGTGATACTATACTATTAACCAAACTACAGATTTTATCTGGGTTTTCCCAGGTTTTCCAATAATGCCCCTTTTTCCCTCTTCCAGGATACCATCCAGAATGCTATGCTGCATTCTGTATTATGTCTCCTTAGTTTCCCTATATTCTGTGACAGTTCCTCAGACTTTCCTTTTCTCAACTTTCCTGACACTTTGAAAGAGTACTAGCCAGCTGTTTGCAGAATATCCTTCAATGTGGGTTTGTCTGGCATTAATCCATGATTAGAGTAGGATTATACATTATTGGAAAGAATGACACTGAGGTGAATAGTACCATTTAGATATGCCTTATACCTAGTGATTATTTAATTGATTAACTTATCTACTTATTTATTTAATTTCCCCTTTAGTGCTTGTTTAAAGTGGTGCTTGTCAAGTTTTTTCACTGTAATATTACTATTTTTTTCTTTTGCAATTAGCAAATGTTTATTTTAGGGGAGATCTCTTGAAACTATGCAGATATCCCATTTGGGCTTAACCTTTCATCCATGAAATCCATCCATGGTTGCCTGCAGAAATAATTACAGTGATGTTCTGGTGTTCTATTCCCCTCATTCAGCCTGTACTTATTCACCGGAATTGTTTTGTAAAGAAGGCTTGCTGTTTCTTCCTCTTTTACTTATTTACTTGGTTATTTGTTTCCATCAGTGTGAGCTCAAGGATACCCATGTTATCCATTGGGTTATAATCAATACTGTTATTGGATTTATGTTGTTATTTACTTTGCTTGAATTCTTCCAGCTCTGGCCAGTGGGAGCCCTTGCCAGTTGGTAAATATGCCTCTCTCCTCTCTTGTTTCTCAGCACTTCCTCACTTTCTGGTGCCGCAAGATGCTCACCTTTAATTCGCCTGGCTCTGCCTTGGGACCCCTTCTCCAAGGAACTCCAGTTCCTTTCAGTACAGAATTATACCTGTTCCTCTGGCACTGTGACAGTCTTACCTGTGCACTCATTCCCACATTCCCCACAATGGGGTCCCCTCTTCTGTTTTCTTCAAAGAAAGACACACTTACAATGAGTTTTAGAAATTCTGTGGGTCCAGGACACAATAATGGAGACATGGCAGTACAGTGTAGCAGAAAGACCACTGAACCTAGAGCTGAGAGATACTTCGAATAATCTGGCATTTTGACTCAGGGTCTGGATTGGAATGAAAAGATATTGTAAGTAAAGGAAATGATGAATATTATTTCAAGTGAGAAAAGTCTGCCTGTGAACACTCGGCTATTATTTCACCATTCATTCTCACGTTCTCAAATTTCAGAGGCAGGCAAATGATTCAGTTATTCTTGTTGTTCAGTCACTAGGTCATGTCCAACTCTTGGTGAGCCCATGGATTGAAGCATGCCAGGCTTCCCTGTCCTTCACTATCTCCCAGAGTTTGCTCAAACTCATGTCCCTTGAGTCGATGATGACATCCAGCCATCTCATCCTCTGCTACTCCCTTCTCCTTTTGCTTTCAGTCTTTCTCAGGATCAAGGTCTTTTCCAATGAGTCCACTCTTGGAGTCAGGTGGCCAAAGTATTGGAGCTTCAGCTTCAACATCAGTCCTTCCTATGAATATTCAGGGTTGATTTCTTTAGGATTGACTGGTTTGATCTCCCTGCAGTCCAAGGGACTCTCAAGAGTCTTCTCCAGCACTACAATTCAAAAGCATCAATTCTTTGGCACTCAGCCTTCTTTATGGTCCAACTCTTACATCCATACATGACTACTGAAAAAACCATAGCTTTGACTATATGAACCTTTGTTGGCAAAGTGATACCTCTGCTTTTTAGTACTCTGTCTGGGTTTGTCATAGCTTTCCTTCCAAGGAGGAAGTGTCTTTAAATTTCATATTATTTTTATACTATAAAATGGCATGAATGGGGAAAAGAGTGCCTTGCTTCTTTTTCTTCTCAACTTTCCCACCCTTCTTTCAAGAGAATCTGAATCTGAGATTTTTCTATTTGCCAGCAGGGAAAAAAAGGTAAGTACCTTTACAAGAACAATCAAAACAATGACTCACAAACTCAGGGCAGGGATTTAAGATTATTTCCCTGGTTTGAGAACTTCGGGGATTATGTTATATTATTTGCTGAAGGATGAAAAAGAAACTGTGTGGAGCTGGACAGCCACGCTTGCCTGACATGCATTTACAGGATCCAGGCTGGACTCTAGACAACAAACCCAGCAACACATTCCAGGCCTGCTGTGCAGGGAGCAAAGGCAGAAGGCATTCCAGGAGGATCGTAAATGATCCTTCCCAGGTCCCTAGAAACGGATCTCTTTAAACACCCTTTTCCTATCCCCTCTCACATATGGTATGCTGCTCCTCAGTTCTCCACATTCTCCTTCCAGAACCTATGCTTTTGACAACAAGCTTTATTAGACTGGATGTTTTTAATTAAGAGAGAAAAAAAGTTTTCTGATTTCCCGGAAAAAATAAAACTGGTGTTCAAGTGAAATCTGTACAAGGAATGCTTTACTCTTTTATTGACATTTCATTAGCTCAGACTCATGCACCGCATATACACTCGTGGTGTCGTTTAAAAGCCTGGATCCCATCTTTTCCAGGCATGCTCCGCATGATGTCCAGTTGGCAGTTACCAAGAAAGAAGTCCTCATTTGCTTTATTAGCCAGAGCAATGCTGCTGACAACAGCAGGATCTCTTGCTATGTCAATTTTTCAACTTCTGGTTGCTGCAGGATACTGGGTTGATGGTCTGACCACTGAGAACTTGATGAACACCACAGAAAAAATCATACCATTGATGTTATGCTCTCCAGCCATGATTTTCATGCATGCTCAGTCGTGTCCAATCTTTGTGACTCCGTGGACTGTAGCCCACCAGGCTCCTCTGTCCATGGGATTCTCCAGGCAAGAATACTGGAGTGGGCTGCCATTTACTCCTCCAGGGAATCTTCCCAACCCAGGGATCAAACTCAAGTCTCCTGCATCTCCTGCATTGGTAGGCCGATTCTTTCCCCCTGAGCCACCTAGGAAGCCCATGATTTCCATAACCAACTCAAAATGCACTATCTCAGCAAAACCAATTTCCAGTTGCCAGATGGTATGCAGTAACTTATGTCAAGGAGTCATCCCTTTACATCCATTAGAAATGGAGTTTGGGGGATTGCTTTGGTTTTTGAAATATTCTATCTATATTATCTTCCATAATACACTGCATGGAAAAGTTTAATGCATCAACCAGAAAGCTAGAGAGCTTCTCAAATGAATGCTTGCAAAGTGACTTGGGTCTAGCCCTGCTGAACATCATTAGAGTCATGGCTAATGAACAAACAAGTGTTGAAATGGAAAGATTCTAATTAGCCACCTGGAGATGGTGGCAAAATTGAGATTCCCATACTGCCTTCAGGAATAAGGTCCTGCTTTGGGTAAGGTCCCATACAGCTGAGAATGAATCTAAAGTGGCAGAAAGGGAAGGAGGTGTCAATGCTATAGGACCATCTCACCCCCCAGCTTCCCACCTCACACACAAAGGGTGCTGCCCTGAATGCCAAGCGTGCCTAATTAGGAAATGAACAATTGGATCAACAGAGGTCATTGTTAATCTCTCAGTAGTTTCTGCCCACTCATTTTTTTTTCCTTGCTAAGTAGGTGGCCTTCACTCTGCCTTGTGAATGATTGTACATCCTGGTTCTGTAGCCATCCATGGAAAAATCTTGATTTACCTTGTTAATGCACAGAAAACTTGGCTGTGGGTTATTGTTTTCTCTTGTTGGTTTAGTTAATTATCCACATCCATTAGCATTTATTTGTCTCAAATTGAACTGAGGTCAAAAGAAAATCAGTTCAGGAAGGTGGGAGGAAACAAACATGGGTTACCACAGGGCACCACACTGAGGGAAGCAGATACCCGGAAATTATATCACTGATAATGGATACACTGCTCATATGTCATCCTCCTGTCCAGAAGGCTCACAGCTTCTGTTCTGTCCCATGCTCCTGTCCCCTGATCATGGCTTAAATTGGACAACAGAAGGCGAAGAGCTGCTCAGTCAGATGATTTTAGATTTTGCATATCGTGAGACACATTACAGGCTAAACAGACAAGCATGTGGATGGGATATAGCCATATTCACCTGTGAAACTCAGTGGGCTGCAAACATGCCCCATGAAAGCTGAGTGTGTGAGCCCTCATCACCTGAAGAATATGATCCCATCACTTCCTATCTCCTTTTAGGACATTTAAAAATCCAAGAAAGAGGTTGCTACTCCTTCACAAGTTTGCATAAGTGAGACCTCTCTAGTCAATGATTTGGTGAACAGGAATCATCTTGAGTCGAATGAGAAAGCAGCCCAGGAGGAAAGATGCTGTGAGAAGGAGCATACCACCTTTCCCAATAAAAGGGTGTGGAGGCAGAGCTTTTATTTATTTACAAGAAAAAAAGAACATTTTGTTCTGCCCAGGCAGAGCTTTTCTGATGGAAGAGACGACCCTGTCTTCTCGGAAAGAGATAATTAACATCATCAGCTTGTTACAAGGTTGGCAGAAACATGCAAGAAAAATGACACCTTGTCTGCATCATCATTTTCCCCTGAACAAGGATTTCTCAAACAGATGCAACCCTATCCTTGGGCTTCATATTAAAGTGAAGCCATGCTCAAGTTCAAAGCCCTGGCAGAAAGGTCAATCAGGTCTCTTCTGCTACAGAGGCTGTGAATCTTACACAAAAATATATGCTAAGAATCAACTCAAGTAAACACATTTGAAGGGAAAGCTATCTGATGTCTTGTGAGCTCTTGGTTTAAAGTGAAAGCAAAATCCACCTCTCTGGGCTGAGAAATGATTTTGAAAGACCTTTAGAAGTGGTGATTCGCCAATTACTGTCAGTAATTAATTCAGAGAAAGGTATTTTATATATAACAATACTGCAGAGGAGAAATTATTCTTCAGCATTCATAGCACAGTTTATATTTTAGAAATACTACATAATCTTTAATTGCTGCCACTGAAACAAAACAGTCCTAGGTGAGACTGAGAAGAGAAATATGAAAGGTCAGGAATTGTATAACAACCATACCTCCTCGAGGGATCACAAACCTCCTGGACCACAGACCAACCACGTCAGTTTCATATACAATAACAATCGCTCACATTGGCAGAGTACTTATTCATTGTCAGCCACTGTTCTAAGTATGTTCATGGATTCTTCCACTTAGTACTTACAGTGACAACTGAAGCAGTCATTTACTCTCCAAATATTTATTTAGCACCTACAAAGTGTCAAGACTTCCCAGGTGGTTCAGTGGTAAAGAATGCTCCTGCCAGGGAAAGAGACCTGAGTTTGATCTCTGGGTCGGGAAGATCCCCTGGAGGAGAAAATGGCAACCCACTCCAGTATTCTTGCCTGGAAAATCCCATGGACAGAGGAGCCTGGTCAGTTACAGTCCAGGGGGTGGGGAAGAGTTGGACACACCTTAGTGACTAAACAACAACAACAATGTGTCAAACCTAGTCTGGGAGATGGGGCTACTGTGCAGATGAACACACACACAAAGGCCTGCATTCTGTAACTTAGCATAGCCAGGATTTGAATTCAAAGAGCCTGGCCGCTGGACTGTAAAATCATCATAGTTATTAGCAGGTGTCGCAAAACGAAGCATCTTTTGGGAACCAATGAGAATCTCCTAGATTGCAAGCAGTTAAATGTGAAGCAACTGGGAGAGATGTGTGTTCTGTGACCAGTGTGGCTGGATTACTGAGACTGAGCTCATCTCCATGGGAATAGTGGGAGCAGGACCTGAAACTGAAGAGAGCTGGTGTTTGGAGTCACCCAACTTGGGTTCAAGTCCTGGCTCTGCCATTTATACCATGGATGCTTAGGGGCAAGTTGTTAAACCTCTCTGAGTATCATCTGGAAGACAGAGATTATAACAAGACCTGCATTTCCTTTGTGAAGAGCTATTAAATGAGATAAGAGAAATAAAAATACTGGGTAAAATGCCTGGAATTATAGAAAGTAAACTATTCTGGGACTTCCGTGGTGGTCCAGCAGTTAAGACTCTGAGCTTCCACTGCAGGGGGCACAGGTATGGTTCCTGGTTGGGGAACTAAGATCCCATATACCTCCAAATGCAGACAAAAAGTTTTTGTTTTTTTTTTTAAGTAAACTATTCTTCTTCTTTGTTGTTTAGATCCCCGCAAACCCAGGCAAGAGAATATCGGAAACTGAAAGAAGGCATCTTGGAATGTCAGCCCTGCACTAGATAAATGCTTGACAGCACAGACTGAGGAGAGTGGGGGCCTCTGGCCCATCTGTCTTCAGTGTGCGTGTGCATGGATGTAGGCAATAGAGCAAGAAAGAAGGCACAGTGCCCTGCATTACCCAGGGGCACTGAAAGGGAGCTCCTGTGTCAAGGAGCCTGAGTCCTTCATCCCCTATCATCAGCTCTTTAGGTCTCTGTCTTAAACATGACCTGATCACCCAGGGCCCATTGAAAGCAGAGATGCTTGAAGTTTGCTTATCACTTCGCCCATGAGGCTGTCTCTTGGTCTGGCTGCTCTACCCCTGGCGCCTTGGTCCTCTTTCATTTACAACCCCTGTACCTAACTTTCTTTGGTTTCTATCTTCCTGTCCTCTCTCTCTGTGAGGATGCTTCCACTGGTCAGTCTATATGGTCTGATCTGTTAGTAGCCTCCTCTCTGTGCAGTACTCACAGGCAACCCCCTTCTTTACCAAGAAAGATGCAGGACTCAAGTCCTCTCAGGTCATGCCTCACCCAAGTGATCACTCAAGGCAATTGCCTAAACTTGGAAACTAACCAGCTAGGATTCTTCCCCACCCACTTGGTCACCCTCAAGTCTGATTTGGGATTCATTCGTGAGTTTTCAACAGGATTCCCTGGTGACTCAGATGTAAAGAATCCGCCTACAGTGCAGGAGACCTGGGTTGGATCCCTGGGCTGGGAAAGATCCCCTGGAGAAGGGAATGCCTACCCACTCTATTATTCTTGCCTGGAGAATTTCATGGACAGAAGAGCCTGGTGGGCTATAGTCCACAGGGTCACCTTCCAGAGTCTATCCATAATTCTTGACTAAAGTTCACCTTCTTCTACCCTCAAAGCCAGCTGCATTACATATCTGTGTCCATTTCTTCTTATTCACATTTCCTTTAACCTTGGCCTCTGACCTCTTCCTGGAGAGGTTCTTCAATGTCAGGGAGTCATGTGACTCCCTACTAAGCTGGGCACACCTGAATAATCTAGGATAAACTCCCCAATTAAGGTTCATAACTCCAACCACACCTGTAAAGTCCCTCTTGCCCTGTAAGGTAACATATTCACAGATTCTGGAGATTAGGACATCTTTGTACATCTTTGTAAATCTTTGTACAGATTTGTGCATCTTTGGGGTCATTATTCCATCCACTGCATTCCTCTCTCTGTCCCCTAAAGGGAATTCTTTGTGCAAATATATCATACTTTCAATGCATTCTAGTATCTACTCAAAGTCCAAAAATCCCAAATCAAAAGTCTGGAATCTTATTATCTATTTCAGATAAACCAGGATGGCTGAGGTTCTAGGTGGCAACATAAGGTAGCCTTTTTTCCAATGTGAGTGTTTTGAAATAACTCAATTACTGTCTCTATAGTTTACACATTTTGTCAAGGTTTCCACTTGGTGATGAAACTGTATTTGGAAGTGTTTTTGTATTGAAAGTGTTTTTTTTTTTTCCTTGCATGTCCCACCATGCCCACTGTAGGCCATTATTATCTTCCCATTCTGACTACAACTCTCTGCTCCCAGGGTAGAGCTAGTTACATGTTTTTTTCTAATATTCCTGTATTCTAGGTTTGTGTTTGCCACATATGGAGGGAAATGCTAAATATGAGACTAAGTAGAGACTAAATATTAAACCCACTAGTATCTTAAAATTTTTCATGGGTTTAAAATGTATAAAATATAGCCATTCATAGTTGGTTGAGGTTCAGATTTTCTGAACTAGCACTCTTAGCTAACACAGAGACACACATATATAGACATACACAGTCACATACACACACTCATCAGATAACAGTGGAGATTTGAAAATTATCTAATTTGATCTAATGACTAGTCCAGTATCTTTAAAATGTGGAACTTGAAGAATTCAGTTTTGTTTCTAGCTTTATCAATACATCTTTATAAAAACAGCATTCCAAGATTAAAATGAACTAGATATTTCCTGGCAAATTCTTTTTGCTTGCATGTGTCTCTCAATAAAATGAAATCCTTTCACTCCAGTAAAATTACTCTACAGTAATTTTTGAGCCATTCAAACTAGAACACATTAGAAATAAAACCTATAACAGTGTGAATGCTATTGGCACTGGGCACAAGGTATGTTAGACTTGACTGAGCAGACAGACAGAGGTATTTGGGAGATTATAATGAACATACTGGGGTCTTCCCTGGTAGCTCAGTGGTAAAAGAATCCTCCTGCCAATGCAGGAGATAAGGGTTTGATCCCTGGTCCAGGAAGGTCCCTAGAGAAGGAAAGGGCAACTCACTCCAGTATTCTTGCCTGGGAAATCCCTTGGATAGGGGAGCCTGGAGGGCTATAGTCCATGGGGTCATAAAAGAGTCAGATATGACATAGCAACTGAACAACAACAATGTATAAACCAGAGGTGACCAAGTTAAATAAAAGTGTTCACTAACTAACTATGGAAAAGCTACACTGCATAAATAAAAGATAATACCCCCCCCCAAAAAAAATCTTGTTTCATTACACCTTAAATAAAATACAATTAACAAAAGCTCACGTTTCCTCATGATGGCTGGTTTGAGAAATTTCTGAATTCGTATGGAACAAAATCTCCTTTTCACTGAATCTGAAAAAAATGACTTAAGAAAATTGTATGTAAAGTTTCCACTTCGCCATCAAGGCAATTATTCACCCAAAACACCACCACCATAACATAATTTTGAATAACGAATTACAGAATCAAAAACAATCATCAACAATGATGACAGTGGTCCCTTTCCCTTTATAAGTATCCTAGTCTTCAATATTTATTGACCTATAAGTCTCCAGCAATAATTAATTATGAATTATTCATAGCAGATAAAAGATCTCCAGTTATCTGATGGGATCCAATCCTACCCAATCTGCCCTCATAAAATGTTTGAAGGCTTCTGGCATTTTGCCCTGTGTAGGAGCCCGAGTCTTTCAGCTATTTGGTTCACAAGAACATCTTGTATTTCAGTGGAGGAAAAAAACACCCTCCTATTATGATAAATAATGAAGAAACTCTGCAATCCAATATTTTTAACACATCCCATCATTTAAAAAATTTGACTTGACTATGTATTTTCCTTAATGTTGACATCCCAGGACTTGCACATTTTAAAATAGCTTCTGAGTTTTGCTTTTGGTGCCCTTCCAGGTCAAATTATTAATGTATCCTCCCTTCCCACTGAGGATATTTAACACACTTCACATTTTTCACATATTCAATGTTAAGCTCTCCCATCTTTCTTTACAACTTCCACTCTCCTCCAGTAACACCTCCTTTATATATAGTTGCATCTCCAAGTCCAATAACATGTTTTAGCATGAAATCATAGGCAGAATTTGGAATAGAAATATTATTTTAAAAACTGAGCTGAAGAAAACTGTAATATAAAGCTAGAATATCTCTTGGTAGTTTAATCACAGTTTCCTCTGTCCTGATTCTTCATTTTTCCTTAATAATGGTTCCAGTGAAGTGAAGCACTTTTCTTTCTTTTTTCTTTTTTTTGAAGAAATGCATTCATTTTCTTTTTTTAAATTATTTTATTCACTTTTAAATTTTTGGCCACATCCTGTGACATTTGGGACCTTAGGTCCCTAACCAGGAATTGAACCCACATTCCCCACACTGGAAACTGGAGTCTTAATCACTGGCCACCAGGGAAGTACCCTAAAGTACTTTCCATGCATGTATGCATGTGCCATCACTCAGTCATGTCCCACTCACTGCAACCCTGTGGACTGAAGCCCGCCAGGCTCCTCTGTCCCTGGGATCCTCCAAGCAAGAATACTGGAGTTGGCTGCCATTTCCTCCTTCTGGGCATCTTCCTGACCCAGGGATCCAACCCACATCTCCTGTGACTTCTGCACTGGCAGGCAGATTCTTTAACACTGAGCCACCTGGGAAGCCCAGAGTACTTCTCATAGATACTGATTAATCTAAATGAAAGTTCCCAAGTAACAGGGAAGAGAAGACAAGAGAAGGAGAAAGGAAGAAGGCATTCTCTGAGCATCTACATCTCTGGCCTGGCATTTTGTTAGACATTTTTCAAGTACTAAGGGTAACAGCACAGACACAGGAGGCAAACTGCCTGGGTTTGAATCCTGTCTGCTGGAGTTCTGTCTCTACCTGTAAGACCCTGGGCAACTTATTTATATCCTCCTCAATCTCCTCATCTGTTAAGAAGGGATAATAATAGGGCCAGTTCATAGAAGAGTGGCGATGATTAGATGAACTCATATGTGTCAAGTCCTCCAACAGTGGTTGGCTTACAGTCAATGCTATAAGCATTAGCTAATTATTATGATTGCTGGTTATCATCAGATTTCACATGGGTTTGGTGCACAACAGCCCTAATAGAAGATGCTTATTATCCTCTGCATTTTACTGAAGACAAAACTGAAGTGCACCAAAGTTAAGCAAGCTGACCACACACACAGTTAACATATGGCCTGTCAGGCTCCAAATCTGTGTTCTTGCCACTGAAGGGAAATGAGGGCTGAAGAGCTGGCACTGGGGAGCTTTAAAACGGCCTTTCCTGCAACTAAATCAGCAGGATTCCCAAAGCTCTTCACTCTCCTTAAGCATTATCCAGTTCCAATTCGTTTATCACCTGGTTATCCATTTTTCCCTCCTAACTCCAATATTAATGACATATGTGAATTGGTATGAAGAAAACATCATAATTTTGAAAGATAAGAAATGAGAGAGAATCATAAAAACCCCAACGAATGTACAGTATTTCAGTCTCAATGCCTCCCTCCAAACCTCCCCAAGTATCTCCCGCTGATTTTTCTTTCTCTTCTTAATCCCTATAGCACATATGGCCTGAACTCAACTGCTAGAATGCCATTTTATGTACAATTTAAGACACTAACTTGCACAGATCTCAACAAATATAATTTCTGATAGTAAACAGCTTATTGAATTTCACCTTTTAAAAACTCATGATGAGATCTGATCTACCCTTCCAGCAACGGATGGACAAATTTGAACCTCAATGAGAATGACTACAATAAAATAAAATACACATTATGACTACATGACAACAGCAAAAACCACAGAAGAGTGAAGATGTATCACTTTTTGAGAAAGAAAAGGAAACAACTTATTATTCTGACAGCTGATAATGGAGAGTAAGAAGTAAGCAATTTTTTTCTATCTTTTCTGTATATACTGAACTTCATAGTAGCAAAGTAGCTGTTAAGAGGAAGTTTCTCTTTATAAAAAATACTATAACTAATAAGTAAAAATAGATATGGACCTCTTCCATCACCAGAGAAATTTCTATTGGAAAGTGCTGCTCTAGAAAGCATAACTCTAGACAATGAACGTCAATTTCTACCAGACACTGATTGACAGAGGTACATAATAGCACCTTGCAAAACAGACAAAAAAAAAAAAAAAACTGGATAAAATGAATCCTCTGGATCTAACTACCAATTTCCTGTGTTTACAGGAAATATAGGAGACAGAGGACTGTCACACAACATTATGAGAATCCAGTCAGCAAAGTCCAAAGATTGTGGATCACCGACCAGGACAAATGCACTTTCCTTAACAAAAGTAAACCTCAAAAACTGATGGAGGAGGAAACTTAAATCTCATAATTTTTTTTATGAAATGAAAGAAACATATCAAACAAAATTATGATCCACAGCCCTTATTAAAATCCTGTTTCAAACAAACTACAAAATAAATAATTACACATTTTAAAACAGTTGAAGTCTGTCCTTCTGTATTGCTCTCCCATTGTCTTTTCAAATGGACCCTGAGACTGAATGGTGTCAAAAGTCAATCATTCTAAGAGTTGCAGCTTAGTTGTACCCATATTATACAACTGATACCCTGTCCATGTCAGTTTCCTGGTTTTGATAATGGCTATGTGAGGTGTAATCATTGTGGGGAAGCTAGGTGAAGGGTATACAATTATTCTCTGTCTGTTTCAGCAACTCTGACAATTTTCTAAAAATATTTTGAGACATAAATTAATGAAATGGTTGGATGGTCTCACCAACTCAGTGGACATGGGTTTGGATAGACTCCAGGAGTTGGTGATGGACAGGGAAGCCTGGTGTGCTGCGGTTCATGGGGTCACAGAGAGTCGGACACAACTGAGTGAATGAACTGAACTGAAATTTGTCAAAATTCATCAATGGGCTAAAAACCACCAGCTGATTTCTATTCAGACAGGTCCAACAAAACATTAAGGTTCTTGAAGACAAGGACAATCATAGAGTTCTCTGGACTTCTCCCACAAACACTGGCATTTTATTGGGAATATGATGGGAAGGTGGAGAGGGTGGAAGAATTGGGAACATAGGAGAAATTTCACAAATCTTTGTTAATTGTTAAATGTTTCTTAGACATTAAGAAATCATGAGTTAAATTTTGGGACTCAAGTACTTAAATGTATGGTTACTGTCCTCCTGATTTCATCTCTTTTTGGAACACTGCTAGAAAAACAAATTCAAGATATAAAACATTTGAGTGGAAAAATAGTCCCAGGCATTGGAACAGACAATCATTACTCACACTACCAAGTGTGGCTGAGTCTTCCTTTAAAACATCTAACTCAACACATGTTGCCAAATGACTAGGAAGCTGGCTCAGTTATTAGGTTCGGTTGTAATTTATGAGATTCGTAACGCAAAAAGAAGTCAAATGCTTTTCAGACAGATACACAGTCCCAACTTTTTATTCTAACTTTAAAATTTTTGGCTTCACCTCTTAAATGACTACCCAATGACATAAAACAAAAGAGGACTTTTTAAAAATATTTTTTAAAAAAAAAACAGGAAATGCATCATTGGGAAAAAGATGTTATCTTTCAATCCAAAACAGTGGAAATTCATGAACTTTTCTCAATATTGCAGTTCTGTCTGTACAACCATTGCATAAGTTTTATAAATGCCACTGTCAGCAAATGATTGAAAATTATTTTTTCCAAATGTTGGAGAAAGAATAACTATTGTATATTAATTAAAGCTAATCTACAGCAATGGGCTTTCTCCAGTTGCGGTGCTTGGGCTTCTCTTGTGGAGTACAGGCTCTAGAGCATGCAGGCTTAGTAGTTGTGGCATGATGACTTTCTCTAGTTGTGGTTCACAGGCTTAGTTGCCCTGTGGCAGGTGGGATCTTGGTTCCCCAACCAGGGTTTGAACCCACATCCCCTGCATTGGAAGGCAGATTCTTAACCACTGGACCACTAGGGAAGTCCTTAGCATGGTTTAATAAACTCAAGCTTATCAGTTTCGATTCCTATATGGTCTATTTAGCTTTTCTCGGTATAATATTTGGTACCATGATCTTAGACCATATTTAATTCCCAGACTCAAGTAGTATAGCCCAACTTACCCCTGTGGTGGTGGTGGCTTAGTCGCTAAGTTGTATCCAACTCTTGTGGCCCTATGCAGCCCGCCAGGCTCCTCTGTCCATGGGATTTCCCAGGCAAAAATACTGGAGTGGGTTGTCATTTCCTTTGCCAGGGGAATTTTCCAGATCCAGGGATCAAATCTGGGTCTCCTGCATTGCAGGCAGATTCTTTTATCAACTGGGTTACCAGGAAAGCCTTAACATACCCCTACTATTGCCAAATAGTTCAAGGTATCATCTTAAAAGCAAAGCTCAGTATGTCTCAGTTTTTGAGGCTTACACTGTTTTATGTTTTAAACAAAACTTATCTTGCTATGAAGCGAATAAAAAGTCTACTCTTAAGAAACTACAGAAAAGTCTCACATTGGCTCTGCCCCAGTGGAGTATTTTTGGCTCACTGAGTCTACTCCCACTAGAATATTAGCTTCATGAGGGCAGAAAGATTGTTTTATTTACCTTTGTATCATCGGTTATTCATGACATTCCTGGCACTCAATGTTTATTATGTGCAGCTCACAAAAAGCTATATGCCTTTTCAAAGCTGAAAACACCTATTTCAAATGGAAACTGAACACTTGGCAAACTTAAACAGTGGTTCGCAAAATGTAATCCCCAGACTAGCAGCACCAGCATCCTCTTGAAATATGTTAGCAATACAAATGCTCAGGCCTACTGAATCAGAACCTCAGGGAGGAAGACCTGAATCCTATATTTTAACAAGTCTTCCATGTGATTCTAGGAGGCCTCACAGGTGGCTCAATGACAAAGAATTTGTCTGCCAATGCAGGAGACACTGGTTCGATCCCTGGGTCAGGAAGATCCCCTGGAGGAGGAAATGGGAAACTACTCCAGTATTCTTGCCTGGAGAATCCCGTGGACAAAGGAACCTGATGGGCTACAATCCATGGGGTCACAAAGAGTCAGATATACCTGAGCGTGCATGCACGTGCGCATACACACACACACACACACACACACGCACACACCCCTTAGCTTATTCTGCGGCAGATTGAAGTTTATTATCTCTACTCTTATAATCCAATGGAGAAAACTCTTTCCCAAAGTCATCTCTGATTTGTATCACATAAGTGAAAGAAGAGAGTGAAAAAGTTGGCTTAAAGCTCAACATTCAGAAAACTAAGATTATGGCATTTGGTCCCATCATTTCATGGCAAATAGATGGGGAAACAGTGGCTGACTTCATTTTTTGGGCTCCAAAATCACTGCAGATGGTGACTGCAGCCATGAAATTAAAAGACGCTTACTCCTTGGAAGGAAAGTTATGACCAATCTAGACAGCATATTAAAAAGCAGAGACATTACTTTGCCGACTAAGGTCCGTCTAGTCAAGGCTATAGTTTTTCCAGTAGTCATATATGGATGTGAGAGTTGGATTATAAAGAAAGCCGAGTGCAGAAAAATTGATGCTTTTGAACTGTGATATTAGAGAAGACTCTTGAGAGTCCCTTGGACTGCAAAGAGACCCAACCAGTCCATCCTAAAGGAGATCAGCCATGGGTGTTCATTGGAAGGACTGATGTTGAAGCTGAAACTCCAATATTTTGTCCACCTGATGGGAAGAGCTGACTCATTTGAAAAGACCCTGATGCTGGGAAAGATTGAGGGCAGGAGGAGAAGGGGACAACAGAGGATGAGATGGTTGGATGGCATCACCAACTCAATGGACATGGGTTTGGGTAGACTCCAGCAGTTGGTGATAGACAGGGAGGCCTGGCATGCTGCGTTCATAGGGTCGCAAAGAATTGGACATGACTGAGTGACTGAACTGAACTGAACTGAAGCTCAATTATTTTGGTACAGAACATACATACAAATCCTGGAATGTGACTAGAAAATGACTTTCTGTATGGAATAGATATTTGGAATAATAAAAGTATATCATTGTTATGCCCTTTATATTACAAGATGCCTTGAATCTTAAGACAAGAATGTGAGAGACAAAAAATGTTAAATAAAATGGCAAACAAGGGATTATAACTGCAAGGCTTTCTCCCAGACAACCTATTTTATGGCACATCTAAACAGAACTTAGTTAATGAACATAGAAGTAATGTGATATGGTGTTAATGTCCTCACACCAAGAGCCAAAGAGCTTTGTTTTTCTTTACTAGCTGAAAATAATCCAAAAAAGCTCACTGGGATCCTTCATCATTTCGATGAGCTAAATAATACCAAAGTGGAAAATTCTACAATTCAATAAGAGCATCCAGGGCCTAAAATGTTCCAAAACCAACATATTTCTAGATGACAGAAAGGAGTGAAGGATGATACACATACTGGATCCAAAAGGCTCCTGCTGGAAGAATGAATTAAATTTAACAAAACAGTATTAAAGGGGACAAAATTAACTTCTATTCCTGAATGAAATATACATACCCTCAGGTATAGACTTGGGAAGACTTGACTCAGCAACAGCATATATATATATAGCAACATATATATATATATATATATACACACATATACATATATATATAGCAAAATATATATGAAAGAACATATATACTTCATTTGCAGTATACATTCCATGAGTCAACACTGTGCCCATCGTGACTGTAAAAGCAACAGTGACCTTAGAATATCTAAGCAGAAGCAGAGGATCTAGTATCAAAACCATAGCTGTGCTCTGATCTGGACTGGGCACCCCACATCTGAAACACCTGCACTCATTTCTAAGCCCCACACTTCATGGAATGCACAGCTGCAATAAGACAGAAAGGGTGATGCTGTGGCCAGAAACTGTGATCTCTGCAGAGCAAATGAAATACCCTCTAGTATTAGACGATGGAAGAGAAAACTCAGGCATGGGTGGAGGCAGGCTCTGCATGCGTTTGTGCTCAGTCGTGTCTGACTTGCCGCTATGGATTGTAGCCCAATGGGCTCCTCTGTTCATGGAATTTTCCAGGCAAGAACACTGGAGTGGGTTGCCATTTCCTTCTCCAGGGGTTCTTCCCAACCCAGGGATTGAACCTAGGTCTCCCGCATTGCAGACAGATACTTTACCATCTGAGCCACCAAGGAAGCCCCAGAATACTGGAATGGGTAGCCCGTCCCTTTGCTAGGGGATCTTCCCAACCAAGGAATCAAACCAGGGTTTCCTGCATTGCAGGCAGATTCTTTACCAGCTGAGCTACCAGAGAAGCCCCCAGAGGCATGATAGCTGTCTTCAAATATGTTCAGGGCTATCTTAAGGAAGAGGGATTTAAAGCGCTCTATGGAACTCTCCACTCCAGCATTCTTGCCTGGGAAATCCCACGAACAGAGGAGCCTGGAGGTCTACAGTCCATGGAGACCCAAAGAGTCAGACACAACTTAGTGACTAAACAATAACAGTGGAACTTTAAGGGAGTTAAGCTAATGAGTAAAAGCTGATGAACAGCCTTTGGTTCCAGAGAAGGCAAAACAACAAACTAGAAGACTTGTGATCACTTCATGAGACAGTTTGGCTGGGCTCTAGGACCCAGTTATTCGATCAAATCTTGTAGGAGTTACAGTAAAGCTATTGTGTAGAGATGGTTAACATTTACAATCAGTTGACCTTAAACAAGGAAGATTATTCTTAATAATGTGGGTGGGCCTCATCCAATTATTGGAAGGCTTACAGTACAAAAACCGAGGTTTCCCAGAGTCAAAGAAATTCTGCTTTGAGATTGCAATATTCACTCCTCCCTGAGGTTTTAGTCTGCCAGCTTCCTTTACAGATTTCAGTCTTGCTGCTGCTGCTGCTAAGTCGCTTTAGTCATGTCTGACTCTGTGTGACCCCACAGACAGCAGCCCACCAGGCTCCGCTATCCCTGGGATTCTCCAGGCAAATCAGTCTTGCTAGCCCAAATAAATACAGACATACATAATTTGTGCGAGTGAGTGTATGTCCTATTGGTTCTGTTCTCTGGAAGACTATAATTGATAGTTGCCCAAGAATGGAATGGTCTATTTCCCATCATGCTGAGTTCCCTTCAACCAAGATATTCAAAGGCAGGCGAGGAAACCACTTTGGTTATGGTAAAGAGACCATTTAAAATATGTGATTCTTGGATTTCCCTGGCAATGATTGAGACTCCATGCTTTCACTTCACAGGGGCAAGGGTTTGATCCCTGGTTGGGGGACTAAGATCCCATTTGCCTCACAGAGTTGGGTTCCCAGGTGCCACTAGTGTTAAAGAACCGGCCTGCCAATGCAGGAGACTTGGGATTCAATCCCTGGGTGGGGAAGATCTCCTGGGATAGGAAATGGCAACCTGCTGAGAATTCCATGGACAGAGGAACCTGGCAGGCTACAGTCCATGGGGTCACAAAGAGACACGACTGAGCATGGATGCACACACACACTCACATGTATACATGAGTCTTGATGAAATTATGTAGCATGTATAGACCACATGGTATTTTTAGTATTAGTTGCACAGTCGTGTGCGACTTTTTGCAACCCCATGGACTGTAGTCCATCAGGCTCCTCTGTCCATGGGATTCTCTAGGCAAAAATACTGGAGTGGGTTGCCATTTGCTCCTCCAGGGGACCTTCCCAACTGTACATAAAGGAGACTTCATTAATGTGCATTAGAGGATACCCCAGGTTAACCTGTTATAGAAAACTGTCTCTTGAGTCTTTAAATTTTATACCAATTCTACACCTCTGGTTGGCCGATTGTTTCTTTATTTAGCTTTTAAGTTGAACGACCTGGGGCTATTTGTTTCCATCAACCTGACTGCAAATCTAAAGGCACAGTTGAAATGTCTATTTTTCTTGCTATCCTCCGAACAGACTGCTGCAAATCTACTCTATGATTCTCATTCTTTTCAGCTTACAATACAAATAGCTTATTATTTTTTACAACCTATGTCTTATAATAAAGCAGTGCTGAAAAATTAAATAGGAGAAAGTTCAGTTGTCATATAGGCTACAAAAATGATTTGCTGGTGGTGATTTTTAAGTTTGATTCTAAATAGATTTTCGAAGAAAGGCACTTGGGAGACATGGTTCGAATTTTGCTATTTAAGGTATCTTGAAATTATAGGCTCACCCTTCCTAAAATTTCACAAAGCGTAGAGCTTAGGCTCTTAAGGGTATAGCAGTGATAAAAGCTTTCATAGTCATTTCTAAAAAGCAACACTTCATAGTTTTCTCTCTCCAATGGTTCTCTAATATACTTGTAGAAGGAAGGCAATGGAAAACCAAGAATAAAAATAGCTGAGCTCTCCACAATTGGGCTTCTTGCCTACTTTCCCTGTTCAAAGAAGAGAGGAGATACCATGTTGCAATAGAGGCTTCATAGACAACTGGGCTTCTCCAGTGACAGTTGGTATTTGATGACCACATAAGTCCAACTCAATTTATTCAGTGTATTGAGGATACTGTCTTCATCTGCTCTGGGGATATAATAAAGATCTGAAGTAGCTACTCTGCCTTTTTAGAATGTATATGAATCCTGTACTATGAGCAAGCTATTCTAGAACACAGAGTTGGTATTAAACACATACTTGTTGAATGAATAATTGAATGAATGAACAAAAGCATAGTTTAAGATTATAAGGAAATATAGATACATATGGGCTCACTTGGTGGCTCAGATGGTAAAAGAATCTGTCTACACTGCAGGAGTCCTGGGTTCAACCCCTGGGTTGGGAAGATTCCCCAGAGAAGGAAATGGCAGCCCACTCCACTATTGTTGCTTCAAGAATTCCATGACTGAGGAGCCTATCAGGCTATAGTCCATGGAGTCACAGAGTCGGACACAACTGAGTAACTAACACTTTATAGATACATATATTTATATATACTTTTGAGAAATCTTTCTATCAAAAATGTGTAAATATTTAAAACTTTAATTTTTTAATAAGGATAAAATTTGACTATCAAAAAATTCTATAACATGCCATACTTCCTTCTCCAATAAGGCATAAGTTCAAATTATTTTCCCAAACCCACCTCCCTTTTTGACTCTCTTACATAATGATCCTAAAAAAATACCCCAACTCGACAGGCATTCATTTCACACATTTGAAAGTGCAAATTCCTTCAGAAGAAAATCTATAGCCTTCCAATAGTCTGTAACGGTATACATTCAGTGGAAGAACACTCACAGATGCCTACCAGCCTGAGCATATCCATCCAGCCCCCTGTGATGGACACCAGGAAACTGACCGTGCTGCTTTTCCAAACACAAATGTTAGGAACACGGGAAGAACTGCAAGATATCAATAACAAGAGCATGCTGACTTCCCTGGTGGTACAGTGCGTAAGAATCTGCCTGCCAATGCAGAGGACACCGGTTCCATTCCTGGTCTGAGAAGATTCCATATGCTGTAGAGCAATTAAGCCTGTGCTATGCGCCACAACTACTGAAGCCTGCCTGCCCTCGAGCCCAGGCTCCGCAACAAGACAAGTCACCACAGTGAGATGCTTGTGCACCGCAACCAGAGGGTAGCCCCTGCTCTCCGAAACTAGAGAAAGCCTGTGTGCAGCAACAAAGACCCAGGGCAGCCAAAAATAAAATTAAATAATTAATTAATTAGCTTTTAAAAGAGTATAATAATATTAGGAACATCTTTTATATCACACTTGTACTTTTTCAAAGCATCTTCACAACCTGACTGGCATCACAGGAAAAAAAGCAAATAGATGTATCATTTGACAGATGAATGAAAAGAGAGAGTGATGGATGGTTTGAAGTTTAAACCCCAATCCTGATAGTCAGTTCGGTTGGGCACTTTAAAAAAAAATTAGATCATATTGACAGAATATGGTACATAATATTCTTCCTTGATAACAGCAAAAAAATGTATCCTTTCACAGGAGATGATTCAACAGCCTTCTTATTGTTTGATCCAAAGCTGTAAGAAATGGAATACTGCATTTTAGGGGAACGTCCATATACACAGGTTGCTTAGAACGTTGACTGAATTGACTGGCAACTTATCTGAGACTCCCAGGGGTCTTTGTCACGCATTGGTAATTCATTGATTACTGGAAATCTCTGATAAAAATAAACTCTTTAGTTTTTTTTTAAACAAAATTCATATTACAAAATTCTAATGATCCTTTAATTTTCTAACATAAGGTGTTTGAAAGGAATAAGGTATTACAAAATGAAAACATTTAGTAGCAAAGTTGCAAAAGCTTTGCACAGTCATAAACTGGGCTTTGTGACTTGGCTATGGCTCTATGGAGCCAGATGATCTAGGTAATAATCTTTTTCATATATATATATTTTGTGACCCCCATGGACTGTAGCCCACCAGGCTCCTTGGTCCATGGAATTCTCAGGCAAGAATACTGGAGTGGTATCCATTCCTTTCTACAGGGGATCTTCCCAAACCAGGGATCAAACCCAGGTCTCCTGCATTACAGGCAGATTCTTTACTGTCTAAGCCATCAGGGAAGTCCTTTCGCTCACATGTATGTATAGGAGTTTTAGATATTTTCTTATTCCAGGCTGAAATTAGCTATTTCAGGCTACCTGGTCTTCATAATATAACTGCTTTCATTTTTAATGGGATGGAGGATATTATGGCTGTTTTTCTGAAACCACATCAATTTTCAAAGGCAGCGCGAGCAACAAGGACGCGTTTGCACTGGAATTTTGGCTTCAAGGCCAGTACCACCTTGAAAATTTGGCTGATTTCCCCAAACCCATAAGCTGGAGAAATACCAGTAATAAAAAGGGGAATTACAAGGATGATTTACAATTTTCTCCCCTCCCTTTTCTCAAAGTTTGTCTTTGTCAGTTGCCAAGAAAACAAGATCAAAATGGAACCAGCTAGCGACTGATAATTAACTACAGGGAAGTATTTCAATGAGTAAATTAGCTATCAGATAAAAATAAAGGACAATTGAATTCTAATAATACATTTCAACAGAAAAAAAACAGGACAGAGATATGCCCTTTTGACTTTGAAAAACAGTTCTTGATTTTGTTTGTTTTGTTTTCCAGTATCGTTTCTTCCTAATTATATATTTTTTAAGAGAAAACTTTAAGAATTGGTCACTGCCAGCCTACAAAAATGTTTACCCACCAATAAGCAACTGGTTTTGACTCTTTTAATTTTTTCTTCCCTTTCCATTTTCTAAACCCTTATAAGCATGATCCCTCATTTTTGCTTGACTTCCTGGGCATGCAAGAAAGGTCAGCGTGACTTAAGCCTTGCATAAAGTCTGACTTTTTGTACATTTCCCTAGGTATAGCCTTCCCCATTGACCTAGCAGTAAAATAATCCACCTGCAATTCAGGAGCTTCAGGAGACATGGGTTCAATCCCTGCGTCGGGAAGATCCCCTGGAGGACAGCATGATAACCCATTTCAGCATTCTTGCCTGAGAACTCCATGGACAGAGGAGCCCAGTGGGCTATAGTCCATAGGGTTACAAAGAGTCAGACATGACTAAAGCTACTTAGCACTCACACATAGGTAGACACCTGCAATTTGAAAACACCCTTTTATTCTTCTTGGGGTAGAACAACCAAAAGAAAATCAACTTGTTTTGGCTGTTTGCCTCTTTCTGGTTTTCCATCTTTCAGGTAAAGGAAGGTATAAAACTTCCAAGGCCAATTTACCATATTTTATGATAAGAGAGCAACTATTTTTCCAGCTCCATTGAAACATCTCAGTGTCACTTTCCTCTCTTTGATCCAATCCACACAAAAAAAGAAACAATTACTTCTCTAACCATCAACTAACTACACAATAACCAATGGACCTCATTGCTGGTAATCTTTAAATTTCAGCAACTACTTAGGAAAGGCGTCTTCATACACACACATGTATGCACACACAGACTTCTTCCAGGAGCCATGGAAGTTCTGCACCCACCTGAAACACAATTTGTCCCTCTTTTTACCTAAACAAATAGCTAAAGAAAATTTACCATTGCGATTATACTGTATAGTCTTAGGACAAGAATAAACAAGAATTTGAAGAGCTGATTGGCTCTTAAGTAGGTAAAGTACAGGAGTCACTGCTCACATCATGTGATCAACACAGCTGAATCTGCTTGTTTCTGGAACTGCACCCGATGCCCAGGTGTTATGGAAGCCACAGATCGACTTGCTATATCTTCATGAAGAGTACCTTTTGGTCACTGATTTTTAGAGAAAATAATTTTTATATTCAAACAGCATGGTATGTTAATATTCACACATTACTATTAATAATTTAATGATAATATTATATACATTATTTTAGTTAATATTATATATTCAGTTCAGTTGCTCAGTCGTGTCCGACACTTTGCGACCCCATGAATTGCAACACGCCAGGCCTCCCTGTCCATCACCAACTCCCAGAGTTCACTTAAACTCACGTCCATCGAGTCGGTGACGCCATCCAGCCATCTCATCTTTTGTCGTCCCCTTCTCCTCCTGCCCCCAATCCCTCCCAGCATCAGAGTCTTTTCCAATGAGTCAACTCTTCACATGAGGTGGCCAGTGTACTGGAGTTTCAGCTTTAGCATCATTCCTTCCAAAGAAATCCCAGGGCTGATCTCCTTTAGAATGGACTGGTTGGATCCCCTTGCAGTCCAAGGGACTCTCAAGAGTCTTCTCCAACACCACAGTTCAAAAGCATCAATTCTTCGGCACTCAGCCTTCTTCACAGTCCAACTCTCACATCCATACATGACCACTGGAAAAACCATACCCTTGACTAGATGGACCTTTGTTGGCAAAGTAATATCTCTGCCTTTGAATATGTTATCTAGGTTACTACTGATATTAAATTTTGCCTATATTTATGTAATCAATAAAACATGCAATAGAATTACATGACTGTAATGAGATGCTTGTATGACCCAATCCCCTAGTTCTTTCTCCTCCCTTTATTTATTTAGTTTTTTAAGATTTTTTTGATGTGGCCCATTTTTAAAGTCTTTATTGAATTTGCAACAATATTGTTTCTGTTTCATGTTTTGGTTTTTCAGCCTCAAGGCATGTGAGACCTTAGTTTACGTATCAGAGGTCAAACCCACACCCCCTGCACTGGAAAGCAAGTGTTAACCACTGGATCACCAGGGAAGTCCCCTTCTCCTTCTTTTGTAAAATACCTTGGAGACAATGTTTAAGAAGCATCACACTACACTGTTCAGTATAAATGAAGGATATAGACTGGTGTAACTACTTGAGTAAAGAAAAAGTTCTAAAACATAAAGCTTAGTTCTATAGCATTAAGGAAATTAACCTACCCAAGACACCACTGATATTGTTTTTATTCAATACATTAATTATATGTGATCTCGTAAACATAACTCAGCCATAAAGGACACATACATATTAAAGCAGTGTCCGATGCTCATCGGAAGAATTACATTTAAAATCAGCATTGTCCTTGCCTGTCCTACTTGAAGATAAAATGAAAAGAACTTTTCAAAACTTTTTATAATTGAGAAAGAGGGAAAATCAAACAAGAGCAAGAGAAGGGAAGAAAAAAATAAATCTCTCTGTGCCAAGGGAAACAATATCACATGCTTGCTTGTGTTTGGCACCCCAGTTTACAACCCAGCAATCTGAATCTATGAACTTAGGCCTTCATGGATGAGTGAACCAACTGGTTTTTGAATTAGAGAACAAGCGTTACTCCATTAACTTTGAGACTAGCCTTTTCAAGAAATATATTTAGCTAAGGCACACAATATTTCAGTCCTAAAATGAGAATGTCAACTGTGAAATGGAATTGAAAATTTCTGTTGTTTCTCCTCCCACACATACTACCTATTTGAATACTGTGAATCCAGGAAGCATTTACATAATAAATATGGTGTGCATTCTAGGTTTTACAACAGGTCTTTTTGCTTTCATTACTTGTCACATTAGAGGCTGATGCAAATACGTAAGGAAAATCTATGTCCTACATGCCATGTTATTACTGGCTGCCTTATCCTTAGCCAGAGAAGAAAAACATTTGCTCTGCTGGGGCAACAGAAAAAGGAAAGGGTTGGGAAAACTCGGGGCTTCCCTGGACTCTACACTTTGAAGCATCCACACAGTGCTCCCCACGCTGAACCAGTGAGCTTGCTAAGCCAGAAAGATCACTTGAAGACAGAACTGCAAGAACGGCCAAAACTAGACAGAAGGAAGAAGAATCTTCCTGATCCAGAAGACCCTGTAAATACTGCGATACACATACACACACAGACATACCCCATGTGTTTGGTAATTAACACATTATTAAATTTTGCCTGTGCTGACGCGTCTAATGTCAACCTGTCAACCAAAGAGCTCTGGTTACCGTTAAAGTCTGTTTTAAACATGGAGGGCTTATCTGTTACCTGGGCTTAGGAAGCCATCAACTACATACCAGAAGAGCTTTCAAATTTAAGAGGTTTAATTTATTAAGGACACCAAAATATTTCTGGCTGTTTTCCCCCAAGATTTCCAAGATATTAGCCAGGAGAAGTATTGTTATGATCATCAGTGGTCAAGCTGTAATTGACATAAACCAGACTGTGGATTTAAGGAGAGAGACAGAAATTGTGTGTGTGTGTGTGTGTGTGTGTGTGTGTGTATGTGCTGAGCAGTGATATAGATTTTTTTTATATATTTTTAAGTTTTCTGACTTTTACTGAAAACCCAAATACTCACTTGAGTAGAAATATATCTTTGTATGTTTTCACTAGACAACTAACAAACTTAATGGGTACACCTTGAAAACTGCAATATACTTGAGCACTTATGCTGTGCCAGATACCGATCTAAAAAACTTGTGTATAATATTTCACTCAGTTCTAACAACAACTCTTTGAGACAGGCCCTATTATAATCTTTGTATAATTGCAGAAATTGAGAATTTAAGTGCCGTGTCAAAGTTGTCAAGTTCACACAGCTAATAAAGTGTAGAACTGGGAGTCAGACCTGACAGTAGGACTCAGGGGCTCTTGTACTTGACTCCAGGCCACCCGAGCCACTGTTAGCAAATAGACAATTGGTCTTATTTATCCTAAATGCTGGGCTTTCCTGGAGATTCAGACTGTACAGAATCTGCTTGCAATGCAGGAGACTTGGGTTCGATCCCTGGGTCAGGAAGATCCCCTAGAGAAGGAAATGGCTACCCACTCCAGAATTCTTGCATGGAGAATCCCACGAACAGAGGCGCCTGGTGGGCTACAGTCCAAGGGGTCTCAAAGAGTTGGACATGACTGAGTAACTAAGCATGCTAAATTTCAAATTGGTATTGAGTGTGGGGGAAAGCAGATAGGCCATGTCAGACTTGAAGCCTCTGAAGCAATTAACACAGTTGTTGTTCAGTTGCCGAGTCGTGTCTGACACTTAGACCTAGGTTCAAAGCAGAGACACTCAGTTTCTACCACTCCAAGGTCACCTGTTGTCCCGCCCATCCTAGGAACACCTCTGCTGGGTGTGTGGTGAGAAATGGATTGTTTGAGCCCACAGGTAGATCATGGTCATTTGGGGAGGCATTTGAGTAAGTGAGGAGCTGAATACATTCCAGAAGGTATAATTTCTTGCAGACTTAAAAAAAAAAAAGTTACTTACAAAACAGATACAATCTGTACAATAGGAAGATGAAGGTAGAGTACAATGTCAAGGCAGAGATGAGTTATCCATATTAATAAAGAACTAGAATAAACATGAATTCACCATGGCTAGAATCTGGTTTCAAAGTTGATAGGTTATCAGGTCCTCTGTGGTTGTTTTCACTGAACTCTGGGAAAAGGTCTCAGAACTGACTCCCTTACATAAGTTAAACCAGCACTTCTTTTTAAATGGGAGATGTGGTTACAAGGTCTCGGGAAAACAGTCTCATGTTGAAATAGGAAAACACTGCCTGTTTATAGATGACAGACAAAAAGGCAACTGTTTAAAGGCATGTGGTCTATCACTGTCATCTTCACCTAAACGAAAATAAACACCCATGGCAGAATGTATGTAAGGTGGAATGAGAAATCAGTCCAAAGAAGAGTTATTAATCAAGAATCATAGGATTTAAGACTTGGGAAGGACCTTAACAAACAAGTTCCACTTCTGCACTTTCCATAAATTAAAACCAAGGTTGGCAGAATGTGGACTTCTTGTGCAGGTATTATCTTCAAGCTCTGGGCACTGAGGGCTCATCGCCTGAGGGTATGGAGCGTGAAGACAAGAGAATTGTATGTGGAAGCTGGAAGCCCCGATCTTTGAGAGGTAGGCCAGTTAACAGCAGCCCCGAAACAGCTGCTTAGGGTCAACAAAAGTGGCAGGAAAGCCAGGCAGGGTGATGTAACGGGAGCCTGGGAAGGCAGGAGTTTTAGGAAAGAGTAAGCAGTAGCATTAAACGGTAACAAGAGTTCTAAGAACTGGGAAAGATTCATTAGATTGGTTGGTTATTGATCAGTGGTGTGCGTGTGGTCAGTCATGCCCAGCTCTTTGCAACCCCACGGACTGTAGGCCAACAGGCTCCTCTGTCCATGGGATTTTTCAGGCAAGAATAGTGGAGTGGGTTGCCATTTCCTCCTCCAGGGGATCTTCCCAACCCAGGGATCAAACCCTCATCTCTTGCATCTCCCACACTGGCAGGTGGACTTGTTACCACTGGGTCACCTGGGAAGCCCTGACCTTTGTAAAATCAGTTTCAGCAGTATGATCACAGTGAAAGATGTTTAAGTAATGAACAGGAAGTAAAAAAAAAAAAAGTTAAAAGACACTGAGGCCAGAGCCCATGTTCAATAACCTTGGAGAAAAGAAAAAGATGGAGTGGTGGACAAAGGAATGCTCAGGGGAAAAGGTCGGTAGAGAATGAGAGGAATCCTTGAAACAAGGATTGAAACTACTTTGGGGAAGACAAAGCCAACTGAGGTCTATGCTATGACTGATGGATCAGCCTTGACAGAAGGAGACACCCAGTTTGTTCAGAGATAATACAGATGAAAAAGGGATGGTTATAGGGTACACGGGCTTCCCAGGTGATGTTAGTGATAAAGAACCTGCCTGCCAATGCAGGAGATGTCAGAGATGCAGGTTCAATCCTGGGTCAGAAAGATACCCTGGAGGAGTGCATGGCAAATCACTCCAGTATCCTTACCTGGAGAATTCCATGGACAAAGGAGCCTGGTGGGCTACAATCCACAGTATCTCAGAGTCAGACACATGACTGAAGCAACTCAGCATGCAGCACGCATACGGTACAGAAAGTAAGAGGTTCTCTCAACTGTATTTTTATTTTCATGATTCACTTTCCTGAGCATGTAGACTTTCTTTTGGTGATGACATAAGGTTTAAAAATTCCCCTTCCCTTATTGCCTGTGTTAAATTGTGAATGAATGGATGTTAAACAGTGAGCTCTAAGCCTTGATCCCTCACTGGTAAAAATTCAGGCCAGCTCTTGTGGGCAGAACAGATCTTCCCACATACTGCCTCACCCTCAACCTCCACTCACTGAAACAGTCTCCTCATTCTCCAGATCATTCCACCAGCTACAAAAGTTAGGTTCTTACACCATCAGGAAGGCTTCCCAGGTGGCACTAGTGGTTAAGAACACCCCTACAATGCAGGCAGCATAAGAGACACGGGCTCCATCCCTGGGTCAGGAAGATCCCCTGGAGGAGGGCATGGCAACCCACTCCAGCATTCTTGCCTGGAGAATCTCAACGACAGAGGAGCCTGGCAGGCTACAGTCCATAGGGTCACAAAGAGTTGGACACGACTGAGGCATCCTAGCAGGCGTGCAAGCAAGCGTGCATGCTTGCCATCAGGAAACTAAGATGAATAGGAAGGAGTTTAACAATCTTCGAGCTTGTGAAAGCTGGCAGTTTCTTAACCTTGCCAACTGTCTATTACTTTCTTTACCTGGTTTCTGCCAAAGGCCAAAGCAAATAACAAGTGGGAGAAACGGATGATGGCAGAGAAGAGCCCTCTCAAGAAAATTAAGAGAAAAAGAGAGAGAAAGACTTACAGTAGGCAGTATTTACTGCTGAAATTAAACTAGAGAGCCAATTTGGAAAGAGAGGTTGGTCCCAGAATTAATGACTGCTCATGTGTGTTTGGGATATGAATTTGAGCAAACTTCGAGAGATAGTGGAGGACAGGGATGCCTAGTGGGCTACAGTCTATGGTGTCGCAAAAAGTCAGACATGACTTAATGACTGAACAACAACATAAGTGTTTACGATTATATGGATGACCTGTTGTATCGGATGATCTGAACAGGCTTCTCTCTACGAACACACACACACTATGTCTGTTAGAGTCCTTTCTTGAGAACCAAAAGCTCAGTGGACAAAGTCAATTATGAGTCATTCTTCCAGTAAGATACCAAAGCAACGTTCTCTGAAAAGCCACGTTACCCTGGCATTTTAGCAACACCTGCTTAGTACTCTTTAGTTATAAAATCTGAGATCTATTTTTCAAATTGGACTAGACACATTTTTCACTTCCACCATTTTGCCCTTCACCTGAAAGGTCTGTAAACCTTTCCTTAGGTGTGGAACACTAAAGGTTCTCAATTACTGAGGAGCACCACAATCTGGTCATTTAAATTCACCCTGGAGGTGCTGGCAATATCTGTCTCACTTGAGGTCAGGCACATCCCAGCCTTCACAGTCCTCCCTGATTTTAGACGTGTCGAGTGACAACGAAATGAAGCAGAACCCTATGGCCCTTCCCCCCATGTCCTCTGCCTGCCTTTTGTCTGTGGAAAAACTTTAGCCAAAGAATACATTTAATCAGAGAAGTGAGAACAAGAAGAAACAAAGGAAAATAGTCAAAGGAGATCGAATAATAATAATGTCGTCATTAAGGAAAGTCAAGGACCCTTAGTTCCTTCTCAAGGGTTGTAGATAAGATTCTGAGCCCTATCCTGTGAGCTGTCTCATAGATACTGAAAGCCCTACCAGGTGGAGAAGCTAACTACAGGATGGCCAGACTGTAGCTGTGACATAAGCTGCCACAATTCCAAGAACTGTGGAAACACACTGACCCGGGAACTGAAAATTAACTGTACTAAAAACAATCAAGATGATGCTGGTCAGACCATCAATGACCAATTTCAAGATGACTGTCAGAGCTGACTGTGTGGTTTCTGAATGTAGCCCCCTCCCTCTGTCTATAAAAATTCATGTGCCCTGATTGGGGTGTAGGGGAGTCAGCCTTTAGACAGATGACCTCTCTCCCTGACTGGTTGCCAGAATCCAAAATAAAGCAAACGTTCCTTTCGACCAATCTGGTCTCTTTATTGACTTTTGAGCAGCAGTCAAACTCTGCTTTGGATAACAATAATAGAATTCTTCTCCTTGTAAAGACGCATTTATTCAGCACTCAACACATGCTTGACATTGAGCCGGTTGCTGAGCATATCGAGATTGATGAGATATTACATTGGCCCCTCAGGATCTCATATAGACAAAAAAAAAAAAAGGAGCAAATGTATTTTTTAATTTCTCCAATCTTATTTCTCTGGAAGTCAGACATCCTTCCTTGGAATATCAAGACCTCTGACGTATCCATTGCCTTGTGTATTATCAACAGCGCTGCTTTACCATAAAGAAGCAAAAGAGGACATAAAACCTGATATGCAAAATGAAAATCTGAGTTAAAGAGAAAGACGCTTCATCTAATAGAGCCACACAGGAGAATAGGAGACACGCCAACCACTCCCTCCCCCCACCACCCCCCCGCCCAGCTCAGTCAGTAACAAAGCACTATAAAAAAGACACACAAAGACACACACATACTACTACTACCACAACAAATACCTTACCTGACTTGCCCACGCCTGCTCTCCCAAATATTGCCAGTTTGACCTCTGCACTTTTAGCCATGCTGGGTGGTGGTAGACAATTCACTGTGGTTCAAACTAAAGAGCTGAGAAGATCTTTTTGGTTCCAGCCCTGGGATTCACCATATCATGGTAAATCTGCAATCCTTAAACAAAAGAGATTTGCGAATTCACAAATGACGGGAGAAAGAATTTCACATTTATTAAGCATCGTCTATGTGCCAGAATCAGTGACTTGACCAGCATCTTCCCTGTTGATCGCCACCACAATCCTGCAAGAGGGCTCGAGCAATTTACTGTAAACCATTCAACTAAAAAATGATAGTTCCAGGACTTGCTCTTCAATCTGTCTGGTTCTAAAACATACCTTTTTTTTTTTTTTTTTTTTTTACAGAAGATAGCATTTTCAAAAGCACTTCCTCAAAGAATGTTTTATGTCAGTAATTGATAACAAATCCTTGTCTGTGAATACAAGTATTTACCATGTGCCTGTAAACACCCAATAGACAAAGACACACGATAGGGACAGTCACATTTGGAATTCTATTTCCCTTTGGGCTGACTAATACACATTCCTACTAGCTAACCCCACTGTAATATGATTGAATTTGCCTTTCAAGGTTTAAGTTTTATCTCCATTCACTAGATCACAAGGTCAAGTCATGTCACAGATACCCACATTCCTAAAACTGGTATATAACATCTAGATATTTTTACATTTTCCTAGGCACAATGCCCTGGAACACAAAAGATAAATGCTATTATAACAACCTCAAGTACATTAGTTTATGGCATTGTCCTAATACTTGGGTGCTCAGTCATGCCTGACTCCTTGTGACCCCATGAACTGTAGCCTTCCAGGCTCCTCTGTCCATGGGATTCTCCAGGCAAGACTACTGGAGTTGGTTGCCATTTTCTCTTCTAGGGGATCTTCCTGACCCAGAGATCAGAAACCCCGTCTCCTGCATGCCTCCTGCACTGGCAGGCAGATTCTTCACCACTAGTTCAGTTCAGTTCAGTTCAGTCGCTCAGTCGTGTCTGATTCTTTGTGACCCCATGAATTGCAGCACACCAGGTCTCCCTGTCCATCACCAACTCTAGGAGTTCGCTCAAACTCATGTCCATCGAGTCGGTGATACCATCCAGCCATCCCATCCTCTGTCGTCCCTTTTTCCTCCTGCTCCCAATCCCTCCCAGCATCAGAGTCTTTTCCAATGAGTCAACTCTTCGGATGAGGTGGCCAAAGTACTGGAGTTTCATCTTTAGCATCATTCCTTCCAAAGAACACCCAGGGCCGATCTCTTTTAGAATGGACTGGTTGGATCTCCTAGCAGTCCAAGGGACTCTTAAGAGTCTTCTCCAACACCACAGCTCAAAAGCATCAATTCTTCGGTGCTCAGCTTTCTTCACAGTTCAACTCTCACATCCATATATGACCACTGGAAAAACCATAGCCTTGACTAGACAGACCTTTGTTGGCAAAGTAATGTCTCTGCTTTTCAATATGCTATCTAGGTTGGTCATAACTTTCCTTCCAAGGATGGCATTATGTAAACATAAGCTTCCCAGGTGGCACTAGTGGTAAAGACTCTGCCTGCCAATGCAGGAGACGTGAGAGATGTGGGTTCAGTCCTGAAGACCCCCTGGAGGAGAGCACTGCAACCCCTCCTGTATTCTCGCCTGAAGAATACCCTGGATTGAAAAGCCTGGCAGGCTACAGTCCACAGGGTCACACAAAGTCAGACACAACTGAAGCAACTTAGCATGGACGCAAGCTCACTTTATATTACGGGTGCTTTAGGAATAACACCAAGGTCCTTGGTACCATGGAAATGTAAAATTGGAAAGAGTCTTGGAGTTAATGAAAAAAACATCCTCCAGCCATCACAGGAGCCCTTTCATATGACCAGGCAACCATCTACTAACCACTCAGGGTCAAATTTACCACTTCCAGAGGTGGGGAGAGGAGCAGCATAACATCAACTTTTTCTTTTCTTTCACTCAGAGCCCTTCAAGTACCTAGAAATTACTAGGAGCCTTTGTCCCATTCTAGACATCTACTTTCTAGGAAAGTGAGACCCAGTCCTCTTCCTTGGTTCTACATGGAGACGTCTGTTCTTGTTTATGCTTTTTGACCCTCACCTTCCCTCTTGACCATATGCAGCTACCTTCTCTGGCATTTGCCATTTTAATCACTCTAAAAACATGGCATCCTCTGCATTCAATCCCTTGAAATGTGACCTGACAAATGACCCAGCACAAGTTTCATGGGATTCTTCCTCTTCTTCAACAAGGCATGGTGGTTATATTCATATTAAAGCTCACATTTTTCACATGAACTGCAGGCTCCCCCATTCTGAACTTCTGCAATTGATGTTTTCATCTTAAATACAAGATGAAACTTCACTTTCAAGTCTGTTATCTAAACATATGAACCGTTCCTGCCAGGGATTTACAAATTTTCTAAAAGGGCTTTTCCAGAGGAAAAAAAAAAAAAGGAGAAGTTCTTCTGAAAAAGTATTTCTCCAAAGATATTAACATGTAATTGTTTCCTTCCCTGTGCATGTAAACCACTGACCTCTGCCTCACAAATTCTGTATTTGCTGACTTCCACAGTGTCAGAGCTTACTCCGAAGGACAGAAAGGTCAACATTAACATTGGCTGTTGTTTACTTCATCAAAATAATGAAAAAACTCCTTAGTGATCATTAGTAGCACAAAACACAGAAGTTGTAACATCTGTAATTTGTCCAGTCCCACACTTTCAGCTAAAGATAAAAGAATTTCGTTGTCATTTTATGTGTATTCATTAAGAAAAGGCCTCTATGTTTAAGGTTCAGTGCTTCATCACAGAAGCATAATCTATTGAGATATATTAACTAAATGAATTCCGAATAAGAATGGCAAGCATTTCTTTGAAACATAGAACATGCAAGTGTCTGGAGCTTGTATAAACAACAATTTGCTATCTCATGCAGGACTGCTCATTCCCATGCCCATAAAAATCCAAATAATTTACTATCTGATTTATGCTTCAAGAGAGTAGCCATCAAATGTGATTTGAAAAAGAAAAAAAAACACTTGTTAAGTCAAGTTTTTCAGTAATTCCCAAATGGCCTCAGAGGCATAGGAACTTCACATGAGAAAGAGAAATTGTGTGGGTTGAATGTTTCATATATAACGTAATAAAGATACAGCTAGTTAGCGTCAATTTTAGGTTAAGAAAAAACCCTTAAAGGGAGACACAAAACTGACATACATCTTTGAACATTTTCTCACATGAATACGTGAAAAAGTTACATTTGATAAAGACAGGAAACAAAGATAGATGTGTCAGTTGTATTAATAAGGGACCTGTTGCCAAGTCTCTGATGTTCAAAATAATTCATGATCCAAGACTTTACATAACACGGATGGAAGAAAACATTTGTTTTCATGTTGTTGGGCAGAAGTATTCTCAAATACTGGGTCTCAAAGCTGCCATTCAGTTTTTAGATGGACAGTGTTTTAATAAGACAAAAAATTTCTCAGTTCCTATCACTACTAAAGCTAAAATCACAGGTAAGAGGTTCATTTGAGAGATTAAAGGTGTACTGATCTTTTTCCTAAACAGAAAGGTACCAAAAGAAAGCTTAGGAAGACTCCAAATTGTGTTACTATTAACGCATGTATTCATTCATCCCACATTCATGCTAGTCACAAATGGTCATCTTCAAAGAGCTTACAATCCAATAGGCCTATGACATTTAGTTCACTAACAAGCTGATCTAATTTATTTTTTTTAATTTATTCATAATAAATCCCTAAACTATTATACTTACCACAGTCCTTGCTTTCTACGTCTTCTTGTGGGGAGGGGAGGAGGTTGGAAACACAAGCATCTTTATAAGGTAATAGTTGTTTCAACTTCTGTGTTTATGGTCTCATCAAAATAAAGTGCAGGTGTTTAGGGAAACAAAGAATCTAATCTGACGGTAGGAATGAGATTCTCTTTGGGCCACTCCTTCTCTAGCTCTGAAACCAAGTTTTGCCAGTCCCATTACCAGGAATTGTCCCTCATCTTATCACAACGCAGCACGCACGGGGAGGAGGAAGACTGTAGGAGACCCCTGGCTATAGCGTTGCTCAGAAAGCAACAGGTATCCTGGAATGATAAAGAAGCCCATCGTGGACTGCAGCTCACTTGCTCTCAATCTAGGCGGTGATGGAACCTGAGTCAAAAGGGCATTTCTGATCTTAGCCCCGGACGGAGGGCGCCGTCAAGCCCCTGGCGTTGGCGCCCACATCACCCTCTCGGCGACCCCCAACCCCCGCCTGGGAGGACCCAGGGACCAAGAGGACCGCCCCAGAGGCCGAGCGTTCAGGGGTTCCGAAGGGTCTGCAGGAAGTCATCCCGAAAGGGCCACCTGGGCACGTGCGTTACACTCACCTGTTCACACTCTCCAGGCCCGGGAGAGCCGCGGTCCCCTGGCAAGTTCGGAAGCCGTTCCCCGGGACCGCTAACCCTCCCACGTCGCGCAGCGCAGTCTGCGGGGGGCGTTTCCCAGCCGCCGGGCTGAGATCGTGGGTGGGAGCGGCGAGCGCTGGCGGAGCGGCCGGGGGCTCCTCGCTGCCGCTCGCTCCGACTAGCGGCCGAGGGACTGCGGCAGGACGCGAGCTCAGCCCGGGAGGCCGCCGGGATGCTGCAGTGCGGCACTCCGGCGCCCCCTACCGGCGCCAGCGCCCGGTTCCCCCCGCGAGGCTGCCTCCGGCCGCGGAGGGCGAGCGTTCATATACCCGCCTTCGCTGCACCCCAGCCCCACTCAGCTCCCGGCCTCTGGGTTCTCACAAAAGGACCTCGTCCCTTGATTAAAACCTCGCGTGTGAACGCATCACTGCGTGATGTTTTCTATTCCCTACTTCAAACCATCCTCTTACTATCCTTTAGAGGCATGTTTAATTATCCTCATGAGACCCAAGAGAAAACAGAGGATAAATAACTTGTCCTGGGGCTTCCCGGATGGCTCAGAGGTAAAGAATCCGCCTGCAATGCAGGAGGCGTGGGGTCGGTCCCTGGGTGCGAAGATCCCTCGGAGAAGGAGATAGCAACTCACTCCAATATTCTTGCCTGGGAAATCCCATGGACAGAGGAGCCTGGCGGGCTATAATCTATGGGGTCACAAAGAGTCTGACACGACTGAGCGCAAAACTTGTCCCCAAGGCTAGTAAACGGTTGGAATGAAATTCGGGCCGGATTGGAAGCAGAGATGCTAGAAGAGACATCAGTTCAGTTCAGTCGCTCAATCGTGTCCAGTTCTTTGCGACCCCATGAACCGTAGCGCCAGGCCTCCCTGTCCATCACCAACTCCTGAAGTTTACCCAAACTCATGTCCATTGTGTCAGTGATGCCATCCAACCATCTCATCCTCTGTCATCCCCTTCTCCTCCTGCCCTCAATCTTTCCCAGCATCACGGTCTTTTCAAATGAGTCAGTTCATCCCATCAGGTAGCCAAAGTATCGGAGTTTCAGCTTCAACATCAGTCCTTCCAATGGACACCCAGGACTGATCTCCTCTGGATGGACTGGTTGGATCTCCTTGCAGTCCAAGGGACTCTCAAGAGTCTTCTCCAACACGATAGTTCAAAAGCATCAATTCTTCGGCGCTCAGCTTTCTTTGTAGTCCAACTCTCACATCCATACATGATTACTAGAAAAATCATAGTCTTGACTAGACGGACGTTTGTTGGCAAAGTAATGTCTCTGCCTTTTAATATGCTGTTTAGGTTGGTCATAACTTTCCTTCCAAGGAGTAAGCGTCTCTTAATTTCATGGCTGCAATCACCATCTGCAGTGATTTTGGAGCCCAAAAAAATAAAATCAGCCACTGTTTCCCCATCTATTTCCCATGAAGTGATGGGACCAGATCCCATAATCTTAGTTTTCTGAATGTTGAGCTTTAAGTCAACTTTTTCACTCTCCTCTTTCACTTTCACCAAGAGGCTCTTTAGTTCTTCATTTTCTGCCATAAGGGTGGTGTCATATGCATATCTGAGGTTATTGGTATTTCTTTCAGCAATCTTGATTCCAGTTTGTGCTTCTTCCAGCCCAGTATTTCTCATGATGTACTCTGCATAGAAGTTAAATAAGCAGGGTGACAATATACAGCCTTGATGTATTCCTTTTCCTATTTGGAACCAGTCTGTTGTTCCATGTCCATTTCTAACTGTTGCTTCCTGACCTGCATATAGGTTTCTCAAGAGGCAGGTCAGGTGATCTGGTATTCCCACCTCTTTCAGAATCTCCCACAGTTTATTGTGATCCACACAGTCAAAGGCTTTGGCATAGTCAATAAAGCAGAAATNAGTTCTAACTGTTGCTTCCTGACCTGCATACAGATTTCTCAAGAGGCAGGTCAGGTGGTCTGGTATTCCCACCTCTTTCAGAATCTCCCACAGTTTATTGTGATCCACACAGTCAAAGGCTTTGGCATAGTCAATAAAGCAGAAATAGATGTTTTTCTGGAACTCTCTTGCTTTTTCCATGATCCAGCAGATGTTGACAATTTGATCTCTGGTTCCTCTGCCTTTTCTAAAACCAGCTTGAACATCAGGGAGTTCACGGTTCACGTATTGCTGAAGCCTGGCTTGGAGGATTTTGAGCAGTACTTGACTAGTGTGTGAGATGAGTGCAACTGTGCAGTAGTTTGAGCATTCTTTGGCATTGCCTTTCTTTGGGATTGGAATGAAAACTGACCTTTTCCAGTCTTGTGGCCACTGCTGAGTTTTCCAAAGTTGCTGGCACATTGAGTGCAGCACTTTCACAGCATCATCTTTTAGAATTTGAAATAGCTCAACTGGAATTCCATCACCTCCTCTAGCTTTGTTCATAGATGCTTTCTAAGGCCCACTTGACTTCACATTCCAGGATGTCTTGCTGTAGGTGAGTGATCACATCATCGTGATTATCCGGATCATGAAGATCTTTTTTGTACAGTTCTCCTGTGTATTCTTGCAACCTTTTCTTAATATCTTCTGCTTCTGTTAGGTCCATACCATTTCTGTCCTTTATTGAGCCCATCTTTGCATGAAATATTCCCGTGGTATCTCTAATTTTCTTGAAGAGATCTCTAGTCTTTCCCATTCTGTTATTTTCCTCTATTTCTTTGCACTGATCACTGAAAAAGGCTTTCTTATCTCTCCTTGCTATTCTTTGGAACTCTACATTCAAATGCTTATTTCTTTCCTCTTTTTTCTTTGCTTTTCCCTTCTTTTCTTTTCACAGCTATTTATTAGGCCTCCTCAGACAACAATTTGCTTTTTTTTGCATTTCTTTTCCTTGGGAATGGTCTTGATCCCTGTCTCCTGTACAATGTCATGAACCTCCATCCATAGTTCATCAGGCACTCTATCAGATCCAGTCCCTTAAATCTATTTCTCACTCATAAGGGATTTGGCTTAGGTCGTGCCTAAATGGTCTAGTGGTTTTCCCCATTTTCTTCAATTTAAGTCTGAATTTGGCAATAAGGAGTTCATGATCTGAGCTACGGTCAGCTCCTGGTCTCATTTTTGCTGACTGTATAGAGCTTCTCCATCTTTGGCTGCAAAGAATATAATCAATCTTATTTCGGTGTTGGCCATCTGATTATGGCCATGTAGAGTCTTCTCTTGTGTTGTTGGAAGAAAGTGTTTACTATGACCAGTGCGTTCTCTTGGCAAAACTCTATTAGCCTTTGCCCTGCTTCATTCTGTACTCCAAGGCCAAATTTGCCTGTTACGCCAGGTGTTTCTTGACTTCCTATTGCATTCTAGTCCCCTATAATGAAAAGGACATCTTTGGGGGGTGTTAGTTCTGAAAAGTCTTGTAGGTCTTCATGCAACCATTCAACTTCAGCTTCTTCAGCATTACTGGTCAGGGCATAGACTTGGATTACTGTGATATTGAATGGTTTGCCTTGGAAACGAACAGAGATCATTCTGTCGTTTCTGAGATTGCACCCAATTACTGTATTTCAGACTCCTTTGTCGACTATGATGGCTACTCCATTTCTTCTAAGGGATTCCTGCCCACAATAGTAGATATAATGGTCATCTGAGTTAAATTCACCCATTCCAGTCCATTTTAGTTTGCTGATTCCTAGAATGTTGACGTTCACTCTTGCCAACTCCTGTTTGACCGCTTCCAATTTGCCTTGATTCGTGGACCTAACATTCCAGGTTCCTATGCAATATTGCTCTTACAGCATCGGACCTTTCTTCCATCACCAGTCACATCCACAACTGGGTGTTAGTTTTGCTTTGGCTCCATCCCGTCATTCTTTTTGGAGTTATTTCCCTACTGATCTCCAGTAGCAAATTGGGCACCTACCGACCTGGGGAGTTCATCTTTCAGTGTTCTATCTTTTTACCTTCTCATAATGTTCATGGAGTTCTAAAGGCAAGAATACTGAAGTGGTTTGCCATTCCCTTCTCCAGTGGACCACATTCTGTCAGACCTCTCCACCATGAGCCACATACTGAATTTAATGGAAATTCATATCTATACATTTGAGAAAGTTCCAAAAGCTTCACACTCTCCTTGCAAGATCAGCATTTATAATGGTTGAAGTCACTGTCCATCGTCCTCAAAACCTAGCAAAGATAATTAATATTTGTGCTATGCTAGACCATTTTTCACATCTCTTATCTCATTTGGTATTTATGCCCTCCTTGAGGTAAGCACTCATATTTAAAATTATTATCCTTTCAGAGATGAGGAGATGCATTTCCGAGAGGTTAAATGATTTTCCAAAGACTATGACACTTCTGTTTAGAGGAACAGGAAACACCTAGGTTATTTTTTTCTTTTGAAACCTAGGTATCCTTCGCAAGATACCAGGTGGGCTCCAGGAAACTATCACATAGAGCAGACAGGCACCAGGGCCTGAGTGTACAACCTGCAGTGTGTTCTTGATGGGAGAGGTGTAAACAGGGAGGCTGTTTCCAGGGCCAGCTCACCTGAAAAGCCACTGCAGCCATGAGTTGTGGGCCACACTGACCAGAGCAGTTGGGACAGAGGCAGGAATCTCCTTGCAGCTTAGGGGTTGTCCTAAGAATTCTTTGAGAAATCAAATACTGTCTCTTCTGAGACTTTTCTGATCACAGACCTATGTCCTACTGCTAAATACATACTTGTGTTAGATGACCCAACTCGATGTGTCTCCTAGCACCCCATGCTCCATCATTACATTTGCATTGTACTCATTTTTATTTCTCAGTCTTCTCCGTGAAACTTTGACATTCCTGCATGTAGGGATATAGCTTAACCGTCTCTGTACCTCCAGGATCTATGATCATGGTGGCACATAGTGGGTGTTCAAAAACCATTGAGTGAATGAAGAGAACAAATTGGGACTGTGCACATTGGATTTATTTGCACATGCTTAATTTGGGATAGAATAGCTAGTAAGAAGTTGGACATATGAGTCTGAAGCTCAGGAAGGAGATCTGAAAGAGAGACTGAAGTGTCTCAGCATACAGGAAGCTTTCAAAGCTTCTGTTGTGGAAAAAATGATCCAGGTAGATTATATGGAATTTTATAGATATCCAATTACATGGAATTCTGTGGCTTTAAGGTGTTTAGGTTTCACATGTTACCTTCCTTGCCTATCAAACCCTGTATTCATGGAAAAAAAGAAAAAAGAAAGTGAATTTGCACAGTCATGCCTGACTCTTTGTGACCCCATGTACTGCCCATCCATGGAATTTCCCAGGCAAGAGTACTGGAGTGGGTTGCCATTCCCTTCTCCCATATTCATGGAAGGAGCTACCAAAAATATCTGTATTTACATATCTATATGTAGATACCTATTTTCCTACTTAAGTTGAACTCCTACTTTGCCACTCTTATCTAATTGGCGTTATTGAAGAGGGTCCAAGCCAGGCTCCTTTTGCAACAGTTCTTGGGAACTTGTCTACAAATCTGTTCTCTCCATCCTTCTACTTAGCCCATGTAGGTAGGCCAGCATTCCCCTTTCAATTAGGGAAGCACTTGCAGGCATACCTACAGCTGTTGACGTGCTGTATCCACAGAGATGAAGTAGCCATATTTGAGCCTGACACCCATTGTGTGATATTTTCAGCACATGCATGCGTGCTCAGTCACTTTATTTGTGGCCAACTTTTTGTGCCCCTATGGACTGTAGATGACCAGGCTCCTCTGTCCATGGGATTCTCCAGGCAAGAATGCTGGAGTAGGTTTCCATGCCCTCCTCCAGGGATTTTTTCCCACCCAGGGATCCAACCCGTGTCTCCTGTGGCTCATGTATCACAGGCGAGTTCTTTACCACTGATCCACTGGAGAAGCCTCAACATCTTCAGTAGCCTATATTCTGTGAGAGTAATATCCCAGCATATTTGCTTGCTAGGCAGCAATAGCCCTTGGGAGAGCTCTTGTTATCCTCTGGTCCCTCAGCCTGACTTCAGGCTTAAGCTAAAACTTCTAACACAAAATTAGTAGATGAATCATCAGTATAAGCCCAAAATACCCATTACAGACTGGAATGTGTGTGTGTGTGTAGTTGCTAATCATGTTCATTGCAAATAATTGGAGTAGTTGAAAAATACAGAGAAGAAAATCACACTCCAAATGATGCCATCCAGAAATAACCACTGTTATCAGATCAAATTGCCAACATCCGCTGGATCATGGAAAAAGCAAGAGAGTTCCAGAAAAACATCTACTTCTGCTTTATCGACTATGCCAAAGCCTTTGACTGTGTGGATCACAATAAACTGTGGAAAATTCTGAAAGAGATGGGAATACCAGACCACCTAACCTGCCTCTTGAGAAATCTGTATGCAGGTCAGGAAGCAACAGTTAGGACTGGACATGGAACAACAGAACCATTCTGAAGGAGATCAACCCTGGGATTTCTTTGGAAGGAATGATGCTAAAGCTGAAACTCCAGTACTTTGGCCACCTCATGCGAAGAGTTGACTCATTGGAAAAGACTCTGATGCTGGGAGGGATTGGGGGCAGGAGAAGAAGAGGACGACCGAGGATGAGATGGCTGGATGGCATCACTGACTCAATGGATGTGAGTCTGAGTGAACTCCGGGAGTTGGTGATGAACAGGGAGGCCTGGCGTGCTGTGATTCATGGGGTCGCAAAGAGTCGGACACGACTGAGCGACTGAACTGAACTGAACCTCATTAAAGATGCTTTAGTACATAAATGAATCAATGGATGGGCATACTGATATTAAATGGCATGTAGATATGCTGAGGGCTATCATATCCTTTTAATAATAAATAAATGCTATTTTTTAATTTAATAAATACACTAAATTAAGCAGAAGATAAAGAAATGAAAGTGAACCTTAAAAGATTGTCTTCATTTTAGATATTTACTCACTTTGAAAGTAAAAATGTTAGTCTCAGTCGTGTCCAACTCTTTTTGACCCTATGGACTGTAGCCCGCCAGGCTCTTCTGTCCATGGAATTTTCCAGGCAAGAATACTGGAGAGGGTTGCCATTTACTTCTCCAGGAAATCTTCCTGGCCCATGGATCAAACCCAGGTTTCCAACATTGCAGGTGGATTCTTTCCCAGCTGAGCTACAGGGGAAGTCCCTATATGGTTCATATTTAACCACATATTTTAGTCAATGTCAGTTGACTTCTTGCTATTTAATAAGGAGGAAATTAGCCTCTTACTTTCCCATCCCTCTTCCTATATTTTTAGTTCTGTATTATTTTCATCAAGATTTTATAATATCTGCATTTGTTCTGTAACTCTAAGTCCCAAAGGGCTTTAAACTTAGTCCTATATTTAAAAAAAATAAATTTATTCAATTATTTTGCTGTAGTTTTTCTACTTGTGATTAGTTTGATTCATCCCTTTTCATTTCTACCTGATGTAACATTCCCAAGAAAGTCTTGGATGGGCTGTATTGTATAATGGAGTATATTCAACTGTTTCTTTCTTTGCTATTTTTAATTTATTTTGTTATTACCCTTCTTTTGTTTATGTGATCCCCTTCCTCCTTTTTTCTTGCAAAACATATTTTTCTGTTTATTATATTGTTTATTTTAATCAGATATCATATTTGCTGCAATACATAATGAGGGAATTCTTCCTGGCTCTGTTCCTCCCTTATCTGAAACCTGTTTGTTTTTTTACTGTGGAGCCGTGGCTTGAGGGCTAAGCGTTTCACTCTGTCTGTCATGCTGAGATGTGAAGATGAAGCAAAGAGGAGAGGTCACTGCCGTTTCTGTGTAGCCTTGTTAATGACCGAGTGCCAGGATTTAGTGTAGGCAATCAGGATCCACACTATTCCAAAGAAAAGATTCCCCCAGGCTTGAGAGGCTCCATTCATTCTCAGAGCCCTCAACACTCTCTCTCAAGCCATTTCCACTCACCCTGTCCCTCCTGTTAGAACAGGAGAAGGATAGTTGCACGGTTTATTTCTCTCCAAAATTGGAGGTATTCATTATTGGTGAAAAGAATACTCAGGATTTGATGACTCACTGAAACTGCTTCAGGAAGTCAGAGCCTGTCTATACTATAATCTTTTGTTTCATTAGAAGATTCATTTTAAAGTTTTATGGCAAGAAATCAAACCCATTTCCTGATTTTGTTGCTGCAAATGACTTTTTTTTTTGGTCTGTGGATGGGCGTTATTGTTGTTATTTTCTATTTAATTAGATATTGTTTGTGCTCAGTTGCTTCAATAGTAGGCAAAGGAAAATCTGATTTGGGCCATGGCTGGACTTTCCCTCTGCCTGGGAACAGATGTAAAATCTTGTAGAAGATAGTCACAGAGACAGAATTCCAGATATTTGCATAGACATGCCCCTGGGACCTTGGCCAGTCCATGAGCTTGCCCGTTGTCTCATGAGTCTCTGGGAGACTTAGGCGAAGAACAGCTGTGTGGTGTCTGAAAGCTGGGCGGAGATTCCAGAGATCTCAGAGTCCTTGAAGAGACACTGGAGTTGACCCAAGCCAGAGTTCAGAGAACTTGGTGAACATCCTGGATGTTTGACTGAGACTTCAGTAGGCCCATATCCTAGGAGTGAGAGTCATGCTTGGGAATAAGAATGAGAATCTAAGAAGAATGGTAAATGTGAAATACATTCCCTCCCCTGAATGAAGACTAAGATGAGACCTTGAGAGCGACAAGCTAATCCACCGGTAAATTAACTGCCTGCTAAAACAAAACTGTTGAGAAAGAGAACACGATCCAGAGCTTCTCTAATCATCATCCATAATGTCAGACATTAGCATTTGTCTGCTTGGGCCGCCACAGCAAAATACCGCAGACCGAGTAAAGTAAACAACAGAAACTTATTTCTCACAGTTCTGGAAGCTGCAAATTTCAAGATCAAGGTTCTGGTTAAGTAGGTTGCATAAGGAGGCCTCCTTCTTCTGCGGGCTCTTAGGTGGCTGTTAGTTCACTGTGTACTTACACGACCTCTTCTTTGAGACTGCAGAGACCCTGGTGTCTCTTCTTACTGTGCTCTGTACAGTGTTCAGTTGCATCCGACTCTTTGCAGCCCCGTGGACTGTAGCCCACCAGGCTCCTCTGCCCATGTAATTTTCCAGGCAAGGATACTGGAGCAAGGTACCCTTTCCTACTCCAGGGGATCTTCCTGATCCAGGGATCGAACCTGCTTCTCTTATGTCTCCTGCATTGGCAGGTAGATTCTTTGCTGCTGCTGCTGCTGCTGCTAAGTCGCTTCAGTCGTGTCCGACTCTCTGTGACCCCAGAGACGGCAGCCCACCAGGCTCCGCTGTCCCTGGGATTCTCCAGGCAAGAACACTGGAGTGGGTTGCCAATTCCTTCTCCAATGCATGAAGATGAAAAGAGAAAGTGAAGTCACTCAGTCGTGTCTGACTCTTAGCGACCCCATGGACTGCAGCCTACCAGGCTCCTCCATCCATGGGATTTTTCAGGCAAGAGTACTGGAGTGGGGTGCCATTGCCTTCTCCTTATGAGGACACTAATCCTGTCAAATCAGGGCCCCACTCTTAAGGTCTCCTTCAACCCTACTTCTGTAAAGGTCCTATGCCAAAATAGAGCCACATTGAGGGGTGGGGCTTCAACATACGAAATTTGGAGGGACACAGACCTTTGTAGTAGTACATAGTACATACACAGTACATACATAGTATGTAGTAGTACATAGTACATACATAGTACATACATAGTATGTAGTAGTACATAGTACATACATAGTACATACATAGTATGTAGTAGTACATAGTACATACATAGTACATACAATCTGTAGTACATACAATAAAAATTACTAAAAAAAAATGGTACAGACGAACCTATTTGCAGGGCAGAAATGGAGATGCAGATGCAGAGAACTGGCATGTGCACACAACAGGAGGGAAGAGGAGGGAGGTCGGATTGGGAGAGAAATATTGACATATATACACTACCACGAGTGAAGTGACCGCTAGCGGGAAGCTGCTGTGGGGCACAAGTAGCTCAGCTCGGTGCTCTGTGATGACCTAGAGGGGTGAGTTGGGATGGGGAGGTGGGAAAGAGGCTCAAAAAGGAGGAGATAAAAGCATACATATAGCCGATTTCACTTTACTGGACTGCAGAAATTAACACAACATTGTATAGCAATTATACTCCAATAATAAAATAAAATAGAATAAAATTACCAGATAAGCAAGAAGCATAAAAAGATTTACCTCTAATAATATGGAGATAAAAGTCAATAGAAGCAGGCAAATAGATGACCGAAACATTGGAGTAACTAGACTGGAACTTCAAAATTTCTAGGATTATTTTTCTAAAGGAGATAGTGAACAAATACATAAAAATACAAAATATTTACTATACTTTGTCCATTTTGGGATTTTAATGGAGAAATAGAACCTATAAAAATGATGAAGCCCAGACTGACCAACACGGAGGAGTAAGAAGATATGGAACTCACCTCCCTCCCACCACAAACATGTGCAAAATACATTGACATATGGAACAGTTTTACTGAAACCTAACTCTAAGCTGGCAGGACTCAAATGCGAGCAAGGCTATATGAAAGACACATGTATGATCAGGTAGGAAGGGAACAAAAGCAACCTGTGCCCCTGGGAGGTGACTCAGAGAAAAAGGGAGATTACGTAGGTAGGCAAACACCTGCCCTGGGGAATGAGCTGTGTGAGCCCCAGATTGGAGACACAGACCTGGAGTCCTCTACGGGGGAGACAATTCCTCCCAGCACAGTGCAAGCATGCTCAGTCGCTCAGTTGTGTCCAGCCCTTTGTGACCCCCATGGATGGTAGCCTGGCAGGCTCCTCTGTCCATGGGATTTCCCAGGCAAATATACTGGAATGGGATGCATGGGTGGACCTAGAGAGTGTCATACAGGGTGAAGTAAGTCAGAAAGAGAAAAACAAATATACTGAACTGAACTGAACACGTATATGTAGAATCTGAAAAAGTGATACAGATGAACCTACCTGCAGGGCCGGAATACAGATGCAAATGTAGAGAACCGACATGGAGACACAGCGGGGAAGAGGTCGGTGGAATGGATTGGGAGATGAGGATTGTCATATACACACTTCCATGTGTAAAATAGATAGCACAGGTCGCTCAGCTCAGTGCTGTGTGATGACCTAGACAGGTGGGATGGGCGAGTAGGGTGGGAGGGAGGCCCAAAAGGGGGAGGAATATATGTACACATACAACTGATTCACTTTGCTGTACAGCAGAAATGAACACAACGTTGTAAAGCAACTATACACCAAAAAAAAAAAAAAAAGACAACAGAACCCATTCAAAGCAGGAAAGGAATAATGTCTTTAGGTACGGATAAGGAACAAACTCCAAGATATGTTGTTAAATGGGAAATAAAGAGCAAACCAGTATGACACAATCTGTATGTTTTAAAATTGTCTTTACATCCACGCATGTGTCCTCATGCATATGTAGACCGTCTCTGGAGGGAGGGTATACAAGCCACCGGTACAGCGGTTTCTTCTGGAAAACAGAACTGAAGGCTTGAAGAGGTACTTACCTGTCATTGTATACCATTTTTACTTTACTAATATTTTATTACATCTATATAATTACCTGTGAAAATTTTTAAATTTAAGTAAAACTATAAAAAGTATCAGAAGATGTGTGGTTTAGTCGTTCAGTCATGTCCGATCCTTGCGACCCCATGGAGCCGCCAGGCTCATCTGTCCATGGGATTCTCCAGGCAAGGATACTGGAGTGGGTTGCCATTTCCTTCTCCAGGGGGTCTTCCCAACCCAGAGATCGAACCCAGGTCTCCTGCATTTCAGGCGGTCTCTTTATAGATTGAGCCACCAATGTAACTCTTTAAGAAGAGGAAGAAAAAATATATATAGCTGATTCCTAAATATGCTGCCTGTCTCCAGGATGGGGAGAACTCTTTAGAACTAACCTTCCATGCACACTGTTTTGGCTGCCATGAGAGTCTACAAGTATACCACACCAGATGCCCTTTGACTTGACTGCTGGCAACCTTTAGGAACCTTGACCCTGCCCCATGGCCAACAAATAACTCTTTGACATAGTTCCACTTCTCCATTTCCTGGCAATTGAGCCATCCAAGTTGACTCAACACCAACCAAATTCCCCTCACATTTACCACTGTGCTGAATATACTCCCCTGAGGCTGAAAATCTAGCTGGGCTTCCTGGAAAACTGGCCCCAATGCAGCACAAGTATAGAAAATCTGCAGAAATGAACCATTTGCAAATGAGTGGTTTGAGAACAATGGATGATAAAATTTCAAAAGTGAATTCCTACTATTAAGGATTCTAAAGAAAACAAGAATCACTTCTTTCTGTTCATATTTATTAGAGCAAATCATGTGTGGTATTTATGCCAGCTAAGTAGTTAAATCAAGCTTTCCCTCAGCTAGAACTGATTTTCACAGACATTAAATCAGGGGCAAACAAAAATAGCTCTGGATGGCAATAATTGCTACTTTATATGATCAAGAAAGTATATCTTTGTGCCAGAAAGCCCCTTTTCTACTAGGCAAAAACCTAATTACCATTGTTCCCTAAACAGAAATTGATTGAAATTTCTAGATTCCAATGTTTAAAGTTGCTTTCTAGAGTTTAGAAAATGCTCAAAATTATCTTTCAGTCCAAAATGGCTTGAGACAACAATGTTCCAGTAATGGATAAAATATTGTTTAAGCCATTTTGTCTTAGTTTTGAGCCTTTTTAAAGGGAGAGAATGCAACTAAACAATTGTGAAAATTAATCCTGAATCCTAACAGCTAAACCTTCATTTAAAATTATATATACAATTTTATAGCTCCACTAGATAATTTGAACCACAAAGTCAAAACAAAATTTATAATTAAAAGCTTCTCAGAGCCTAAGCTCTATTAAGGTAAGTTATATGACATTCTTTAACTAGAAAATGATGCCCTGCTTAGAAAGCAGATGGAGAAATATTAATTCAACTTTTCATACATTCTCAAATTTTTCTTGTTGTTTGGAGTATGATACACATTGCATGCATTCTTTAATTCATTTGTATATTCACTCATTCCAGACAAACATTTTTAAGATTATTCACTTTATTGGTGCTTGGGCAGTAAAAACCATCAGTATATAATATACTTATTCTACCTCAGCCTAAAAATGGATGTCTCTGCTCAAATGTCAACTTTCTGAACCAAATGAGAGAAGCAGCAGTTATGTTTAGCCGTTCAATAAATGGGAGTAAAAATGAATACTGGCTGATTTTCTAGTAGTTTTTTGTTTGGCTGGTTGGTTTTTTGTTTTTATTTTCAATTGTGCTTTTTTGTTTCAGTTCTTCTCCCAGTCCCACAAAAACTTTCAAACTGAAATGTGCCCCATGGTGCTTCCCATCTGTTAGATTTTGTTACTAATCAAATGAACTGAAGACAAGTGACTTGTGTCTAAAGGGCTACTTCATGAAGTTTTTGGTTCCCTGGCACTTTTAATTTTACTATCAATTATAGTATGTCCCAACATGTCCCAACAACTAATGGACAAATGGACTAGGTCTGTCAAAGAACTACAGGAATCAAAGAAAGATTCATCTCTGCTCCAGAAGAATCTATGGTGGTAAGACTTCACTTTTATTCTTCAACCTGCTATGATACCAGCCTTCGATTTTTCACCTCTGCTGCTGCTGCTGCTGCTAAGTCGCTTCAGTCGTGTCCAACTCTGTGCAACCCCATAGACAGCAGCCCACCAGGCTTCCCCGACCCTGGGATTCTCCAGGCAAGAACACTGGAGTGGGTTGCCATTTTCTTCTCCAATGCATGAAAGTGAAAAGTGAAAGTGAAGGCACTCAGTCGTGTCTGACTCTTAGCGACCCCATGGACTGCAGCCCACCAGGCTCCTCCGTCCATGGGATTTTCCAGGCAAGAGTACTGGAGTGGGGTGCCATTGCCTTCTCCACTAAGCTCCTTCAAAAGTTCCTCCTTACCTTCAGTATGAATACTGAAGCTTCTTGGAGCCTTTAAATGGGTCCCTCTGCTCTCTCTCTGGCTAAATTTTCTCAGGTAGTCTGATACTGCAAATGTTACCTTCACTACTGCATAGATGACACCTACATTTACATAACACAATGATGACTATGAAAAGAATCCTCTTGCCAATGTAGGAGTAAGATCCCATGAAGAAGGACAGGACAATCCACTCCAGCATCCTTGCTTGGAAAATCTCATGGACAGGGGAGCTTGGCAGGCTACAGTCCAAGGGATTGAAGAGTCAGCCATGATTGAGCAGACATACGCAACACACAACTCTAATACTTGAGACACTGTTTCCCGCTAAGGAGTATCTTCCTGGTCAATAGCTCAGCTCGATTCTGTAAGGTTTCAGTCACTTTTGCTCAGTTGGTCTCATTCTGCTTCTAAGACTCAGAGCTGTTTATCTGAAGCCTTTGATCTCCTGTGAGATTTAGCTGTTCTCCCCACTCCACCAGCCAGCAGGCTGTTGGCAGGTCACGTGGCTCTGAGTGGAAGGACTTGGTCCTTCCTGAGTCTTTCCCTCGCTGGATCTGGAGTAAGAAGAGCCCAGGGTGACAGAGTGCTCTCCTCCGTGGCCATCTTCGCAAGGCCTCCCCCATCTCCTGTTTGCTTGGTGACTGCTTTTCCATCTCATTGTCTGTGACCTGCAGTGGCTGGGCGGTAGCACTCTCCAGGCCATCGTTGGTCTCTTGTAACATAAGCCATGTCATCCATCGCCCTGCCATAAATGTTCCCACTGTATTCTCATGACATATGTGCCGCTTATTCCACATGAACAAGCATACGATCCCATCCTTTCTCTAGAACCTCTCCCACCCCTGAAGGGAAATGTGAGATCGATCTAAACTCCCCACATCTCAGAAGCTGGCAACCCACAGCGGGGTGGAGGTTGTCAATATCCATTCCCCTCTGATTCTTTATGCCCATAATTGGTAGCATGTGAGTGCAGCATACTAAGTCACTTCAGTCATGTCCAACTCTTTGCAACTCCAAAGACTGTAAACCACCAGGCTCCTCTGTCCACGGGTTTCTCCAGGCAAGAATACTAAAGTGGGTTGCCATTTCCTCCTCCAGGAATTGGTAGCACAGAGGGCTCAAACACTGGGGAAGAGCCCATACAACCAAATCCTAACTGTCAGGCTCCCCTCATATTTACCTCCCCTCACCCAACAAGCTCTGAGGCTCATTTAGGAAGGATAAGAAAAAGAAAATGGAGATTATGTAGTCACCACATTGCCAGGTTCCACGAATCTCTGAAATCTGTTCTAATTCTGTTCTTTCTAGGATTCACATAAATGAAGGCATTTCCAACTGAAAACTGTTCACAAAGCAGAAAATAGTGACTCCTACTACTACACGTAAACCAGAGGCATGTATATAAATGCAAGCATCACCAAGGACCATGTTCAAGAGCAAATGAGTAGGAGTGCTTCCTTCTCTAACACGCAGTTTTCTGGATGCTGTAGGTGATTGTCTGCTTTCTTCAGTTTTATTTTAATTTATGTTTGAATAGCTCAGTGCTTGTAAAAGCATGGTTCATGACAGATAAGTAAAGAAATTGAGAAGTAAGAATGATTTGACATTGACATGATATTCAAGCCTATGGTCAGTGAACTCATCTCACTGAAAAAAGATGGAGCAATTTGAGTGTTTTCTTTATATTTCATTTTCTTTGTAATGCATTCCTTCTTGAAAAGTAGCAGTCTGTGGGGAAAAAAAGAGAGAAGAAAGGAAGAAAAAAAGAGGAGGAGGAAACAAGGCAGATAGACAGGAAGGAAGAAAGGGAAAAGCAAGCCAGCTCTTTTGGTCTGTAGCATATATTCTCTGTAAACTGCCTGTAATTCCTTATACGAGGTGACAGGGCTTCCCAGGTGGTGTAGTGGCAAGGAATTCACCTGCCCATGAAGGGGACACAAGAGATTTGGGTTTGATCCCTGGGTCGGGAAGATCTCCTGGAGAAGGAAATGGCAACCCACTCCAGTATCCTTGCCTGGAACATTTCATGGACAGAGGAGCCTGGTGGGCTGTAGTCCACAGTGTTGCAAAGAGTTGGACAGGACTGAACATACACACATACACAGGGGATAAAATATGTACATAAACACCCAACTTCACCTCCTTGATTCTCTTCGCTGCTAATTTACTCTCCCTCCCTCTGATGTTCTCTTTCCCACTCCATCCAACTTTATGCAGCTACTCTCTTCCCCACCTACCTGTCCAATTTCCTCATCACCACACTGCCAACCGCTGCAGCTTTGCTTCAATTATGTTGCTTGAAATGCTATTTAAAGAAGTGAACATAAATCATGCTTCTTAAATAAAAATGCTCTTGTGTTCCACAGCAGACCATGATCTTTAATGGATGTTTGATGCCTTAATCACTTGTGCCTAAATTCCTTTATATTTTATCATAAAATTGCATTTCTACCTTCTCAAGTCCCACACTTCACAGGTTATATAAGACTTTTTCCTTTAAGCTTCAGGAAAATTAATCAGTTTGCTTTAGGAAAAGCAAATAGTAAGAGAAACAAGGGAAAATGTTTACATAATGACAGTGTTACACATTTTTCTCAGTGCAATCAGTTGGAAACTCTTACTCAAAAAAGAAAGATAAATAAATTGAAATCAGTCAAGTTTAGCTCAGTTTGATTATAGAAGTTCTTTCAATACATAACAAGAAAATACCTTGTTAAGTATCAACTAAGGATTGCTGTTACCTCAGTCATGTTTGGCTTTTTATCAATGTTAGTTTGGAATTATTATTTTTTTCCACATGGAGAAAATATGCCAGTGTATTTGTCCACAAGATAATAAAACAAAATTCAGAAACATTTTGGTCCTTATGTTTGAATTTCCCATCCACTTGATTAAAGATTTGGTTAAAATGAAAACAGAAAATTGGAATTTTATGAATTAGGAAATTTAAAAAAATGTATGTCCAGAAATATGTTACAGTAAACTAGGGCTTCCCAGGTGGCATGAGTGGTAGAGAGCCCACCTGCCAATGCAGGAGACTAAGAGATGCAAGTTCAATCCCTGGGTCAGGAAGCTCCCCTGGAGGAGGGCATGGCAGCCCACTCCAGTATTCTTGCCTGGAGAGTCCCGTGGGCAGAGTAGCTTGGCAGGCTACAGTCCATAGGGTCGCAAAGAGTTGAACACAACTGAAGTGACTTAGCACGTGTGTGAATGCCTAATACACATGAAAGATTCTAGAAATCAGGAAAGAGAAAGACAGACAGCAGTGCAACAGAGAAGAGATATGCAAAAAGAGTGTGTGTGAGTGTGTGTGTGTGTGTGTGTGTGTCTGACTGGGGGATAATTTCATTCATTTTTCTAGACCATAATAATAATAATGATAATTCCATTTATCATTTTAAAACATCTTTTCCTGTGTTACTGACTCTCCCATTCCAGGAATGTTATTTCTCCTCTCCACACGGAGCGTAGCAACAGTAAAACAGCTAGGGATTTCACTCAGTGGTCTGACAAGCTCTCACAAATGTGTTGTTTACAGCTGAGGAACATAAATGCCTATTTACATATATCTCTGGAAAAATTTCTTTTCCCTATCTGATGGACATTAATTTGGACTTAACCAGTTTGCTGTAAAAAGAAATTGCAAAGGGCCTAGGAAGAATATGATGTGTTTGACTAATTTCCTCTGCCTGCTGTAGACATTAAATTAAATTTACATGCTAATTATGACCATAATAGTCCTTTGGATGATGCTACACTACAAGCCGCAACTGAAATGAGGTCCCCAGTTGTCACTGAGAAAATCAAAAGGATCTTCGTTTGAGGAGTAAATATGTGATTATAGTGATTATGTGTGAATTGTGATTATATTCTTCAATAAAGAAAACAGACTGGTGTTTACAAGTTTCCTCTTGAAAATCAATTAATGAATTAACACATATTGAACACCCACAGGGTTTCTGGAGCTGAACAAATAAATTACTTCATCAACCTGTAAAAAAAAAAAAAAAAAATCATCCTAGTGCGCAGGCGGACTGAGCTGTGCAATAAACCCAACCGAGCATGACCCTAAGCAGAACCATTAAGAAGGCAGAATTTATCTTCACTGTGGCTAGCATCTGCACTGTGCATTCTGCAACAGCTTGGACTAGAAGTCCGGTCTGGACTCTGCTTCTGGCTCTGTTACCTGATAGCTGCATAATAATGACCAAGACAATTTACCTTTCTGAGTTTTGATTTCTTAATTATAAAATGGGAAATCATTGCTGCATCTTATGGAGAGTCTCAGAGGAAACAAGAAGTAGGAATTTACTTTTAACATTATAAACAGTCTACATCCATACCATATTATTTCCCTGTTTCATTTTTTTTTTTTCTCAAGACTTCCTCAAGGGGTTGGTTGTTCTTGTGATTTCTAATCCCTCTTTCTTTTTCTTCTAAATCTTCACTCCAGTGACCTCCCATTGTGGCCTCAAAACAGTAGCCAGTTCTCAGCTTTCACTTTACTTATCCCATCAATAGTATTTGACACAACCCACAGGTGAGTCCATCTTCCTTGAAACAGTTTCTTCATTTTGCTTCCAAAGACACATTCTTGCTCTTCTCCCTAAACCACTGGCCATATTTTCTGTAATGGTTCTTCCTTTTCTCTCTAATATTTATCCTTAGAGTATGCAAGGGCTTAAGTTCTTAGACGTCCCTTCTCTACATCTGTTTCCTTCTTTTCTCTCTCTGTGCATGAATGTTAAGTCTCTTTAGTCATCGCCAACTCTTTGCGACCCTATGGACTCTAGCCCCCCTGGCTTCTCTGTCCATGGGATTCTTCAGGCAAGAATACTGGAATAGGTTACCATTTCCTTCTCCATGTTTTCTCTCTATACTCAACTAATGTCATGATTTAAATACTATCTCTATGCTGGATACTTTCACAGCAATAGAACTTCCTTGCAAACTCTAGACTCATATTCTACTTGTAGCCCCCCTGGGTTATCTCATAAAATTTTGAGCAAAATATGTCCACCACTTATTGACTCATCTTCTCCCTTACATCTACTCCGTGCACAATTCTTTTCTATTTCAGTTGATGGTACTCCTGCTTTCTATTTGCACTAGACAAAATTTTAGTCATACTTGACCCCTCTCTATCTCTTTTGCCCCAAAACCAATTCCTTTATCCTCCACCCCTCAATAAATCCTGTTGGTGCTATCTTCAAAATCTACCTACTGATTACCATTTTCATCACCATTACCCTGGAGTAAGCCATCATCATCTCACTCTCTCACTAGCCTCCTAGCTATTCTCACTACCTTTCTACAGTTTATTCTCCATAAAGCAGTTAGAGTAATCCCCTTAAAACATACCCCAGGTCAAGTCACTTCTTTGTCAAAACTCTCCAAAGACCCCTTATTTAAGCAGAATAAAATACAAGACTCTTACAATGAACCATGAGGATGGTTCAGAAATCTTGCAGGATTTCTCACACGTACTGATAGAGACACAGACATAGACATACACAAACACACACACACTTACCCTTATGTCTGATTTCATCTCTGACTAATCTCCTCACTTATTCTGCCCCAGGTGCGATGGCCTCTGTGCTCTTCCTTGAAAACTCTGGCTCTCTCCTGAGGTTTGGGGGAGAATGGGTACATGTATATGTATGACTGAGACCCTTCACTGGCCACCTGAAGCTATCACAATGTTGTTAATCTGCTATGACTAAATACAAAATAAAAAGATAAAAAAAGATTGTTCCCTAAAGATAATGACTATCAAAGTAAAAAAACCCTCTGTCTCCCTCTACCTCAGGACACCTGCTTTTCCAATTCCATTCTTAGGCATATACCCTAGTAATTAATCAGTGAGTATAAAGACTTCTATGCACCAGATACATATATTAAGAATGTGAAAGTGAAAATGTTAGTCTTTCAGTTATGTCCAACTTTTTGCAAACCTATGGACTCTAGCCCACCAGGTTCCTCTGTCCACGGAATTCTCCAGGCAAGAACACTGGAATGGGTTTCCATTTCCTTCTCCAGGGATCTTCCTGATGCAGGGATTGAACCCAGGTTTCCTGCATTGCAGTCAGATTGTTTACTGTCTAACCCACCAGTGAAGCCTAAGAATGTGTAATAAGAAGCAAAATGAGAAACAAACTTGATACAGATATAGATAGCAAAGTAAATAAACAGAACATAATCTTCTTTTTCATTGTCTTATTTGACATACAAATTTATATTAGTTTCAGGTGTACACCACAGCAATTTGCTACTTTTATACACTGTAAAATAATCCTGTCATCATCCATTGTATAAAAGTGGTTACAATATTAGACCCAAATATATTCATACAATGAAATACCTTGCAACAATGAAAAGAAGTGAACTAAAGCTCTAAGAACATGGATGACTCTCCCAAACAAGATTTTAAAATTTTGATAGGTATGGTTACCCAGGTGTTGTCTTCATAATAATTATTTATTAAACTGAATATGTGTGTGTGCATACATGCATGTGCTCAGCCGCTCAGCCACGTCAGACCTTTTCCAACCCCATGGACTGTAGGCCACCAGGCTCCTCTATCCATGGGATTTCCCAGGCAAGAATACCAGAGTGGATTGCCATTTCCTGCTCTAGAGGATCTTCCTAACCCAGGGATCAAACCTGCCTCTCTTGCATTTGCAGGTGAATTCTTTACCGCAGCATCACTTGGGAAGCCCAAACTGAATATACATATTCTTTCTCTGTGTAATTATATTTCACAATTGAAGCATCTAAATTTTTTATTAGAAAAGCATCATTTGACCAACCCTAGTCACACAGAATCTGGGAGGGTAAAAATACAGTAATAGTAACAGTGAAATTTTGTTTAAGGAGAAAAAAAGAAAGTAGGTATTTGGTAAGGAGTTAGCAAGTGTCTGCTGCACATAAGCTATTCATTATCTGAGATACTTAAGTGCAATTGTAGTTTTAAATGTATGTATTTTTTATACAACCATGTGCATAAATAAAAGCCAACTATTCATCTGATGGTCAACCAAAAATAAAAGAAGATCTGTTTGAAAACTTGAAGCAGAAATTTTGTACACTGCACTCACTAAGAATCAATATATCCGTGGTTAACTTGATTCATTTCTAAAGGATTTTCCAGAGACGGTGCGCATACTTTAGAACTAATCCCTGCGTGAGACAGATGTAGACCATCCCACTCTGTGGATTTGGTTTTTCCCCAACTTGGCGTACTGCTCTGGAGACTGGCAGCTTGAAGTATTTCCTGACTCTGCTGAAATCCTGAGGCCATAAAACAGGTTTCAACTTTTCAGGATTTTGTCATTGAACTTTCACCCTTTGCACAATTTTTCTAAATTCCAGAGGGTTTGTGGTTTTTTTTTTTTTTTTTTTTGTAATTTACCTTTTGTAGGTTGCCTGAGTCAACACTTACCCACCACCTCCTTCTCCCTAGGTTCTCCCTAGTAATCTTCTCTCTAGGAGTGGCCCCGTGGGAGCAGGGAGACGGAAGCAGAAGGCTGCTAGGTGGGGCTCCTTAGAAAACTTGCTTTCTTGGTACAGGGGACCTTCTCTTTAGTGCAGTAGAGATACAGACAGGTGTGAGATACAAACAGGTGCATGCGTTACTTCAGTCATGTCCGACTCTTTGTGACCCTATGGACTGTAGCCCTCCAGGTTCCTCTGTACATGGGATTCTCCAGGCAAGAATAGGGAGTGGGTTGCCATTCCCTCCCCTAGGGGATTTTCCCGACCCAAAGATCGAACCCGAGCCTCCTGCATCTCCTGCATTGCAGGTGGATTCTTTACCTCTGAGCCACCGAGGAAACCCCACTGGCAGGTGTATCTCTCCACAATGAAGCAGCAGGTTTGAAGACTAAAGCAAACATACCATAGCTTGTGGAGCTTGGATTAAACCTAGGTCCCCATCAGGACTGCTGAGCAGCTGCAGTGACCACGAACCTTCAGGATCCCGACACCATCAGTTTCAGAGGCTGCATCTGTAAGATCAAGTGTTTCCAGGACTATTAGAAGCGCAGAATTATTTCTCTTCAGGGAGATAAACAGGCCCTATCTAGAACCCTATGCCATAAATTGAGTAACAGTCATTTGAAATTGGACTTAATAACATACCTAGGTAAAAGATAATTTCAAAACCAATTTTGAAATAAACTGTTAGTGAGCTATAAAATTATAGCAAGTCTTATATTAAAAATAAAAGCAGTGGAAACTAAAACTAAACAAAGATGAAGAGAACTTCCAATGCTGAAGAAATAGCACTGGTTTTGGAGCAGATGTTTCTGAAATTCATTCCAAATCTCTTTCTTTTTTACCTTGAAAAAGTTCCTTAACAGCTTAGTCTCAGTTACCTCACCTGTTATATTAGTTAATAATTTCTTCCTTACAACATTGTTGTTACGTGTGGAAAATAGCAATTCCACTCCTGCAACATGCTACTTATTCAACAAATAAATAGTAACTATCACTGAAGTTCATAAAATCAAGTCATTTTCTAAGGTCAATAGTTCTGTGATCTTGAGGTTATTGATTTTTCTTCCAAAAAAAAAAAAAAGTGGATTCAATTAAATGACTCCCTGCCATTCTGTAGGAACTACATAACACAGAGTTGGCCCCTGTCATAAACCCACATCGTATCAGGGGAACTGTTCAGAAAGAGTTTGATTCCTGGCTTCAAGTGTCAACTCTAATCTTGCCCAGATATTTGACCTTGATCAGGCCTATGAAGGAACCTCAGAATCCTTCTCTGTAAAACTGCAGAGTTGAGTGAATACGGTCTCCAATATGTCTGATACTTTTGGTATCAGATTAAATTCTCTAACACTTTTGGTCCTGGAAGGCAATGGATAATAGGAAAGTAAAAGCACAAATGAATTGAAAGTTAGAGGAATTCATCTGGCTGGTACCATAGTTCATGATCAGGGGCTGAGAATTGCTGTCTGGCACAATTTTGATCAAAGGTACAAGCCTACTTGTCTTGACTCCAGTATCTAGTGTCAAAGGAACTGTATTTGAGACAAAGGATAAAGGGTTTTTTACTGCTCTAGGATAAAGAGGAAGTTCCAGGTTGATGTCAATGACACAACTATAAAGTGAGGATGAGTGCCTGCTCAGTCACTCAGTTGTGTCCACCTCTTTGCAACCCTATAGACTGTAGCCCACCAGGCTCCTCTGTCCATGGGATTCTCCAGGCAAGAATACTGGAGTGGGTTGCCATTTCCTCCTCCAGGAGAGCTTCCCGACCTAGGGATTGAACCCATGTCTCCTGTGTATCTGTTGCATTGCCAGGTGGATTCTTTTACCACTGAGCCATCTTGGAAACCCAAAAGTGGGGATAGTGAGGAGCATAAATTATGAGAGTGAAAGGAAATAACCCCAGCCAAAGGAAGAGGTCCTGAACTCCATCAGCACACACTAGACCTTACTGAAGATGTCACATAATAATTACAGAAAAGAGTTATAAGGCCAAAAACCTGAACATTGTCTTTGAATTTAAGGGACCAATCACTTGGGGCAAATGCACTGGGTTGCAATCATGTAAATGTAAGTAGCTAGTTAATTTCAGAGGAAAAGAGAATTTCAGAAAGCTTCTGCTCACATAACAGTCACAAATGTGACCATGCAAAAAAGCCCAAAGCAACGGAGCTTGGCTTAGTCTGTCAGTAAGGAATCATTTATGATGCTGTCTGTGTGGTCTGGGTCTCAAGCTGTTTGAAATGCTTAGACAAATTTGATCTACTATGTTTGTGCATCTGATTTATTTGATTTACAAATGCAGGGCTTAGCAAGATGTTGTTAGATCTGTATTTGCGTATTTAAAGTAAAATCTGTATGTATCTTAGATGATTAACCCTTTGAGGCAATCCAGCTACAAAATATTGAAATTGTCACTGTAGTTTAAAACATCTGAGGGAATTTGATTAAATATGCAATGATTGAAAAAAGTTTGATGATATATCAAATTCAAAAAAGCATCTTTTCCCAAAGTCCTATATGCTAAAAATAAAATAAGGTCTTACAGAAAAATCTTAATAAAATTTAATTTTCAAATGGTAACTTTCACCAAAAAAATACTGATTAAAATCCAAATATTAGATAGAATCCCTGTTATTGCAAAAGCAAGAACAACTTGTATTTCTCCTTCACTATTTTTCTTTCTATAGCTCTGGCTAGCTAAAAAAAAAGTCCCACAAAATAGGTAAAAGATTCCCTTTCTAAGTATCTAGGCAGGAATCCGAAAAACAAATTTTTATTCCAGTGCCTGCATTTTTAGTGCCACCTAGTGTTCAAGAAAGGCAATGACAGTTTTAGAAGTTGACGTTCAAACTATTCAGCATAAAAGAAGCTGCTGCTGCTGCTGCTGCTAAGTCGCTTCAGTCGTGTCCGACTCTCTGCGACTCCATAGACAACAGCCCACCAGGCTCCCCTTCCCTGGGATTCTCCAGGCAAGAACACTGGAGTGAGTTGCCATTTCCTTCTCCAATGCATGAAGGTGAAAAGTGAAAGTGAAGGCGCTCAGTCGTGTCCGACTCCTAGCGACCCCATGGACTGCAGCCCACCAGGCTCCTCCGTCCATGGGATTTTCCAGGCAAGAGTACTGGAGTGGGGTGCCATTGCCTTCTGGATACAATATGGGGAATATAGCAAATATTTTATCATAATTATAAAAGGAACATAATCTTTAAAATTATGAACTACTATATTATACAACTGTAACATATAATATTATTCATTTAATTATACTTTAAAAAATTGCTAAGAATAGAAACAGAGAAAAGAAATGTCAGTCCAGAGTGGAAACATGGAACACATTTCAGTTACACTGTTAACAATCTTACCTTAAGTACTTAAGATATAAAACCGATTGGAATTATAGTTTTCCCCCAAATTATGCCCCACTTTTTCCTTCTGACACTTTATGAAATTTTGTATTTTGCTTTTTGTATCCTCATAGTACATTCTATTTGTATTATTGAGTATTTCTCAGCTTTAGGATTAGAAAAACTCCTACCTTCAAAGAGATTATGTTCTACTTGTATTTACCACAGTCAGTTTATATAAAAATCGAATATATATATCCACCTCTCCTTTCGCTGCTGCTGCTGCTGCTAAGTCGCTTCAGTCGTGTCTGACTCTGTGCGACCCCATAGACGGCAGCCCACCAGGCTCCCCCGTCCCTGGGATTCTCCAGGCAAGAACACTGGAATGGGTTGCCATTTCCTTCTCCAATGCATGAAAGTGAAAAGTGAAAGCGAAGTCGCTCAGTCATGCCTGACTCTTAGCGACCCCATGGACTGCAGCCTACCAGGCTCCTCCGTCCATGGGATTTTTCAGGCAAAAGTACTGGAGTGGGGTGCCATCGCCTTCTCCGCTGGTGTGCTTTTTTTCCCCTTCAAACTACTACTTTTCTAAAAGGCTTTGCCTTGAGCTGGTGTTCAGTAAATGTATGTGGAATCAAGTAGGTATTTGAAGATGACTTACAAATCAATTAATTTTGTAGTTTTAATGACCTGGCTTTTCTCTTTAGATCTTTGGTCAACAGTTATTCTGTTTGTCTATTGTATGCTGGTTTTGAGAGTCTCTTCAACAGCAAGGAGATCAAACCAGTCAATCCTAAAGAAAATCAACCCTGAATATTCACTGGAAGGACTGATGCTGAAGCTGAAGCTCCAATACTTTGGCCACCTGATGAGAAAAGCTGACTCATGGAAAAGACTCTGATGCTGGGAGGGATTGGGGGCAGGAGGAGAAGGGGATGACAGAGGATGAGATGGCTGGATGGCATCACCGACTCAATGGATATGGGTTTCAGCAAACTTTAGGAGATGGTAAAGGACAGGGAAGCCTGGCATACCGCAGTCGAGGGGTCGCAAAGAGTCAGACACAACTTAGCGACTTATGCTGGTGTGCTCTCAATCACACCCTTCACCCCCCCACTTCCCCTCATCTCCCCCTGCGTGGGAGGGGCCCCAAAGCCTTGATTCAGGGCTTGGTTGCATGAAGGAAATGAGTTTTGAACTGAAGATGAGAAGATAATTTTTATTTAGATTTGACTGAGCATTTTCATACCTGAGAAGTAATCATGTTCTTATAATACCTAAAAGTGGCTGGAAAGCTATGGAATGACACCAATTAGAATTAACAGATGGGGAAGAGAGATGAGACAGAGCAAAAATGAAAATAGTGACTGGAAAAAAAATATGAAAGCATGTGCCTTTCAAGTTCCACTCATTCATAAACTGTTTACTTGCAGGCATTTATGGTCTCTTTCCTCATTGCTGTATTTACAAATTTGTATAAATAATATATTCATCACTAGAAAAGGAAAAAAAATTCACCAAGGAAGAAAAAATTACTTCCTTGAATACCTAAAAAAAGAGGCCCAGAAAGGAAGCTAATAATTACTGATGTGTACTATGGTTTGGGGTAAAATCCTCTTTATCCCTTTAATGCTCACAGCTATCCTAAGGCATGAAATTGTTTATCGGTTAAGGAATTTGAAGATCCAAGATGGTGAGTGATTTGGCCCAAATCAAAGCAATTGTAAATGGTAGACAGAGAATTAAAATTGAGTCCTATTTTGACTGAAGGGCCTTTTAGTTTCTGATAGTTCATTCTTTTCATTCTGTAAAATGTAAGATTGGCCAGTCCCGTCTCCAGCTCTGTGGACATTAGCTCGGGTGTTACAGCAAACAACTGGCTCTTCAGACCTCAGTCCGCCTGGACTCCCCCACTTGCCCTGACCAAGGTCAAACCGACGAAGAGGAAAAGGGGTGTGTGCGGTCTGGTTTCTAATCCAAACAGCTAAAGGGCAGGGAATGAGCTTCCCTACTGAACCATAAATCAATAAACGTCACAACAGTTACCCTTTACTGGGGAAGCAGTGAATTTCTTTCCTATTTGCAGAGAAAGACTCCTTTTTTAAGTTAAATTAATGTATTCAAATTCCATCCTCACCTCTGGGCATCCCTTCACCTGTCTACATTTTCCTTTTCTCTTTGATCCATTGAAACAGTTCTTTTGATGTTTTAAAGATGACTCTCCAACATCCTCTTTTATTCCCCTCCTGCCAGTTATGTGAGGTTTTCTAGGGGATGGGAGTTATATTTCTTCTCTTAGATTTCTAAGTTCCCCTAGTAATTGGGCACTACAATACTTTGCTCAATTTCTGAAGTACAAAATAATATTTTCTGCTTTCTATTTCCGGAGAAGGCAATAGCAAGCCACTCCAGTACTCTTGCCTAGAAAATCCCATGGATGGAGGAGCCTGGTAGGCTGCAGTCCATGGGGTCGCTAGAAGTCGGATGCGACTGAGCGACTTCACTTTCACTTTTCGCTTTACACAATGGAGAAGGAAATGGCAACCCACTCCAGTGTTCTTGCCTGGAGAATCCCAGGGACGGGGGAGCCTGGTGGGCTGCCGTCTATGGGGTCGCACAGAGTCGGACACGACTGAAGCGACTTGGCAGCAGCAGCAGCAGCAGCTTTCTATTTCAATTAGTTGTTTTCTTTGTTTGTTTTTTACTAATTCATGCCAATTATTTATGCCACAGTTAGTCAGCATTACAGAACATTTGCTGATGCTCAGTCTCTCAGTCATGTTTAACTCTTCATAATCCCATGGACTGCATCACACCACGCTTCCCTGTCTTTCACCATCTCCCGGAATTTGCTCAAACTGAGGTCCGTTGAGTTAGTGATCCCATCCAGCCATCTCATCCTCCGTCATCCCCTTCTCCTCCTGCCCTCTGTCTTTCCCATCATCAGGGTCTTTTCCAATGAGTCAGTTCTTTGCATCAGGTGGCCAAAGTATTGGAGTTTCAGCTTCAACATCAGTCCTTCCAATGAATATTCAGGGTTGATTCCCTTTAGGATTGACCGGTTTGATCTCCTTGCAGGAGCTGGGAAAGTTTCAAAAGTTTCTGAACTATCTCAAAAAAAGGAGCTTGGAAATTTTCTAAGGTATTTCATTTAATATATGAGGAAATAGAAGAGCTGAGTGCTGTGTTTCATATGACACAGCTCATAAGTCACGTCACCTGGATTACTGTGAGGTGAGGTGAAGTCGCTCAGTCGTGTCCGACTCTTTGCGACCCCGTGGACTGTAACCTATTAGGCTTCTCTGTCCATGGGATTCTCCAGGCAAGAATACTGGAGTGGGTTGCCATTTCCTTCTCCAGGGGATCTTCCCGACCCAGGGATCAAACCCAGGTCTCCCGCATTGGAGGCAGACGCTTCAACCTCTGAGCCACCAGGGATATGCCCTTGGATTACTGTGCTAAGAGTAATTCTGAAGTCATCTGGAGACCCTGCTGAAGAGGGCACTGGGACTTTCAGAGCCTCTACCGTGGGCATGGTAGAGGCTATGCCTAGTGGTCAAGAATCCACCTGCCAGTGCAGGAGACCTGCGTTCCATCCCTGGGTCAAGAAGATCCCTGGAGAAGGAAGTAGCAACCTGCTCCAGCATTCTTGCCTGGGAAATCCCACGGACAGAGAAGCCTGGTGGGCTACAGTCCATAGGGTTGTAAAGAGTCTGGCACGACTGAGCTCACACACACACACAAATACTTGCTCTTTCCTTTCTCTACCCTGCTGTCTTCTAGAGCAGTGCTTCCTGGGCTTTAATGCAGGTACAGGCTGAAATACACAGTCTGATTCAGTAAGCCTGACGCACTAAGTCGTGTCTGACTCTTTGCTACCCCATGTCGTCTGCCAGGCTCCTCTGTCCATGGAATTTTCCAGGCAAGAATACGGGAAGGGTTTGCCATTTCCTCCTCCAGGGGATCTTCTCCACCCTGGGATTGAACCCGGGGTGCTTGGGCAGGCGTTTTCTCCTCTTTGGCAGGCAGATTCTTTTACCTCTGAGCCACCTGGGTGGGTCTTAAGGGTCTGCCGTAAATTGGAGACCAAAGGGTAGCAAACTCCAGCCTGCAGACCAAATCCAACCGATAGCCTCTTATTGTAAACAGTGTTCCTCTGGAACGCAGTCCACCTCTGTTTGTTTACTTATGATCTATGGCTGCATTCAGGCGCCAGTAACACAGTAGAGTAGGTGTGGTGGCAGAGACCAGAAGGCCTGCAAAGGTTAAAATATTTACTACCTGGCCCTTTATATTTAAAAACAAAAAATTGCCCATCCCAGTCTTGGAGCACGGTTGTCAACCTTTGTTGCATGTCACAACGACCTCCTGAATTTTTAAAAATCCAGACGCCCATGCCACACTCAGCATCTCAAGGGAATTAATTCAGGCCATTTAATTCAGGATCTCAAGGGAATAGGACATCATTATTTTTCCCCTTATACATATATATCTCCTTAAAATATTTACTGTGGTATAGTTGCTTTGCAATGCTAGTTTCTACTGTACAGCAAAGTGAATCAGCTGTTACATACACACATTTTCCCTCTTTTTTGGATCTCCTTCTCGTTCGGGTCATCACAGGGCACTGAGTAGAGTTCCCTGTGCGTGTGTACCCGCTCAGTCTCTTCAGTCATGTCTGGACTCCCTGTGGCCCTGGCAGGCTCCTCTGTCTGTGGGATTCTCTAGGCAAGAATACTGGAGTGGGTTGCCATGCCCTCCTCCAGGGCATCTTCCCACCCAGGGATGGAACCCACATCTCTTATGCCTCCTGCCGTGGCCGGCAGGCTCTTTACCCCTAGTGCCACCTGGGAAACCCGAGCTGTACAGTATGTTCTCCTTAGTCTATTTTATACACAGTATCAAAGTGTATGGGCATTATGTTTTAAAATCATTTTTTAAAAGTCTCTGGGAAGTTGAGAACTACTATTTCAGAACAAGCCTTCACAAATGTTGGTGAATGCAAGACGCACCTGACCTGACTCAAAAATGCAGAGTCCAGGGCCACGTTCCAGGGAGTCCGGTCTGCCCGGTCTTCCACGGGGCCCAGAGGTCTACTCAAATACACCAGTGTGTCTTCTACAGGGCCCCCAGCACCTCACTTCAGAGGTAACCATGTCTTTGCAATGCCATAGAAACTTTCTTTCTGGAAAGTTCTACACCAGCTCAGGTGTTTACAGAATTCTAACTCACAACAGTGAGTCATTTTTATAAAGTACATCCAGTACCAGGGACTGGACTTCTTACCAAGAAAAACGATCCTGCACACAAGATGTTTTACTGGTGCCCTGATCTTCTTAACCTCTGAGTGTCATTACTGCCATAAACTACAGAAGAAAAAGACAAGCTTTCTCAGAATGAGTCACAGTCTCTACAATTTTATTTAAGAGTTTGCGTTTGTTTTTTTTTTTAAGAAACTTTTTATTTAGTATTGGCATATAGCTGATTAACAATGTTGTGACAGTTTCAGCTGGACAGTGAAGGGACTCAGCCATACATATACATGTATCCATTCTCCCCCAAATTCTCCTCCCATCCACATAACACTGAGCAGAGTTCCGCAAAGAGTTTGCTTCTATAAATGTGGGAAAGGGATGTGGATAGCTGCTACTAAATGATTTGAAACACTTGGAGAGATTTGGATCCCTCTGACTGAGTTTGGGATCTGCCTGCAATGTGGGAGACCTGGGTTGGATCCCTGGGTTGGGAAGATCCCCTGAAGACCCACTCTAGTATTCTGGCCTGGAGAATTCCATGAACTGTGATAGTCCATGGGGTCTCAAAGAGTCAAACACAACTGAGCGATTTTCACTTCACTAGCAGCATTAATAGCTCATTTTCATTTTGTTGTAATATTGAAAAAAATTAGAATAACCCAATTTCTAGGGTATAAGCATAAGGTAACCAAATCTTTAATCAAATTATGATAAATATATTCCAGACCCAGTGCATTTGGTCACTGTACAATCTGCCCACCAGCAAGAACATCAGATCAGCAGTTTGTACATGCCCTTCACTCTCTCCATGTGCAGGAGATGTGTGTGGCAATGGCTTTCAGAGAAGCATTCCTCCCCCTTTCGGGGCATTACTTGGACAAACAAGGAGATTAAAGCAAGAGGGTGGCTCCCACTAAGCTGGGCTTTGCGTCTGCTGACCACAAATAGTGTGGCTTCATCTAGGCCTTTCACAGTCTCACTGAAGAATCACCATCTCATCACTTACTTATCCTTTGTTTGTCCTCCTCTCTATGAAATGTTTATTCAGATCCTGGTTGATTTGCATTTTTAGAAATCTATTTCAATGGAGGGTGCAGCCAGACAAAGAGAAGAAAAGTGAAAGAAAGCACTTGGAAGGCATTGTTTGCCTGCTTCTGTTCCCTGAGATTCAAAAAAATCAAAGTATCTCCTGCAGTTGGAACAAAAAGCCCACCATACACCTTGCAGCCGCAAAATTCATTTGGGTATATGGATTGAATATCTAGACTTTCATTGGACAAACATATTTTTGGAAAGGGTGAAAAACATTGTTGGCTTTTTGTGTTTTTTTTTTTAAGAAGCAAAGATGCTGAGCATTAAAGAGTGCAGCTGGAAGGAAACAGGCTCGAGTCACTCTGCTTGTGGTGAAGAATAGTTCTTAAGCAGGCAATTGGCGGCTGCTTGCTATTCCCCACTGCAGTTTCAGAATTGAGAGAAAATCAACAGATGTCATACCTCTGTTGGCCACTAGATGGCAGGACTTCAGCACTTTCCTGTAGATGAAACGCATCCTCTTGCCATCAGGGTTAATATCGCTAGATGGTAGTAATTTCGGCTTGACTCTCTCCTCTCAAGAGACTTGACACTCTCATAACTGAAATACAAATACGGTTCAAGGACTTCTGTTTTATAGCTTTAAAATGTCAAGAGTCAGCCATTCACGTAATATAGTTGGCATCCGCAAATGGAAAGCTATGGGGAAAGTTCTGGCTTTATTTATTAATGGGTCTCTCAACTCTCTCATTGGATGAGGTCTGGGGAACCGCCTGGATGCTCTGCTCTTTTGTCAAGGATTTCTCAGAAGGAGCAAGTAGGAAGACTGCCATTGCAGACACAGTTTTTGCACCTTCCACAGAAAAGCGTGGGGAGGCAAGGGGGGCAAATTTTCAGGGCAGAAATAAAGGGGAAATTGTTGAAGGAGGATTTGTGTTTGCACTTGGAGGCATGAAGGGCAGACATGGAGGTGCCTCAAGCTTAGCAGAAAACCATGAACACATAAAGCTGTACTGCAGTGATTCATCCACATGTCCAACAAATCTTTATTCAAAACTAGTGACTTCCTAGGATTGTGATGTTCCCAGGAACAGAAAAATGGACAAAGCACAGTACTGCCTTCATAGAGGTGTTAGGCTGTATCTAGAGATGAGTGAGAAAAACAGAACCAACTATGAAACAGCTGGGAAGGAAACTGGACAAGCTGCAAGCAGATGAAGAATACAGAGGACAGCAGACAGGATTAATACCAAGGAAGAGGAGACAGTGAGATAAGATAGAGGACTGGAAAACGAAGTCACCCTAGGGAGTTGAGGGTTTAACGCTTGCAATCCAATTAGGGCCTGCTGTGAAACTAAAAAGCAGAAACAAAACAACTAAGAAATGGAATATTTCCTGCCATATTAGTAAGCAGAGGATGTCACAGCCCTTAGTGATTGCAGTCTTGCAGTCGAAAGCCTTGAGAGGATTTAGTAAGGAAAGAAGACCTGCCATCTGTAGCAGCTATCAGGCGGCTGCCACTCCCAGACCACTGAGGTGCATGTCAAAGGAGTGATTTCAGTAAGCCCACACGATTGCCTCTTCCCTTTCACAGAAAAGTGCTACATTCTTTGCAGCACTTGGTTTTCCTTTAATTCACAATAAGTTCAGACTATCTGCCCTTTGTCTTTCACAAAGCTTCTATGCAACCTGGCTCCCCACTGCGCCTCCTCAGAGCAGTTCTCTCGCAGTCACAGGAGATACTACCTTCTGGACTTGCAGTCCTAAGAATTCCCACTGAATAACACTTAACTCTCAGCTTTAAGGTTATGAATCTTTTTAAGTCCACACAACATAACTACAACCACAAACCCTTGGGTTTCAACCCTGACTCCAAGACAGGCTAGCCATAGGATCTTCGCAGTCAGGCAAATCTTTCTGAGCCTGAGGTTTTGATCTGTAAAATGGAGCCTGTAGTGACTAACTCCTGGGGTTACTGAGAATATTAAAGGGGAAACGTGAGTGGACGCGTTGCTGGCCCAAATCTTGGCTTTCTCTGCCCACCGAAGCTGAATAAAAATGACGGAGACGGAGTTTGGAGGAAATAGAAAGGTGGCTTTAATTCTCAGACGGTGGAGAGGAGATCACAGTAGGTTCACGCTTCAAGAAATGAGGACTCCTAATCAAGAGTCAGTGATGAGGAACAAAGTGTTAGGATCTTGTCAAAAACAGGCATAGGCTGGCGTCAGTAACCCAGTAATTGAGCCTGGCAGTTTGGTAGCTCTGAGGACTGCTTTCTGATAATATAACTACAAAGAGAAGGATGTTGTAAGGGTAAATACCAGACACAGGATGTATTTAGCATAGAGTCAAAGGAAAATAGGTGCCAAGTGTAGCTTCTGCAGAGTTAGGGGGCAGAAAACAAATTTAGTTACAGACATACAGGGTTAAGAATAGTTTAAAAAAAAAAAAAAAAAAACTAGGAATGTTCAAGCCTGCTCACTGTTGTCTTTATCTTCCTTGTTCTTAGGAAAGGGGAAGAAAAAAAAAAAAAAACTCATCCCTCTTTTTTTCCTCTTCACTGCAACAGATGTGACTGGCACACATTGTTGACCACAGAACATCTATTGCTTTACTTCTCTGTCAAAGCGTTTACAAAGTTAGCAGAAAATGCAAGGAGGATACGGGACCCCCATGCTGGGCACACAAACCCGTCGCGAAGTTGACCCCAGACCCTTCAACACCTCCTCAGCACTAGGAACTGTAGGAAGAGTTAAGTGACCGCCTGGGCTCCGGGTCCTGAGAAAGACGGAAGCATCTCACCAAGGAGACCTGGAAAGAAGCCACTTGTTTGCTCATTTTGCTACCACAGATATGAAGACACACTCCTTGCGACAGACAGAGATAGAGAGAGGGGGTCTAGACAGTGAGAGGGGGTCTAGACAGTGAACCCTCCGGTCCTCCCCCTCGCATGCCTGCCTCCTCTCAGTCGCATGACACTCTGAGATGTGTGGGTCCCGCTTTTGGGCTCTTGGGTTCTCTGTGTATGTGTGTGTGTCCCTATATGCACATCTCCCCATAGATCTGTATGTATGCTGGGTTGGCCAAAAGTCTGTGTTTTTCATACCGACTTATGGAAAAACTCAAACAAACTCTTTGGCCAACCCAACAATTCAAACGCTGCTCGTTTCCAGCTGAAAACCCTTTCTCTTCTCCTTTGCACCCTGGAAGCTGAATATAGCCTTTCCTATGGTCTACATAAAGGAAATTCACTCTCTGAAGTATCAGGGGGCGGTGTTAAGTTTACCGACGGTCCCTCTCTGCTAAGCATTTCTTTGTCTTTCAATGTTCTTGCATCACGCCCACTACCGCCAGTCGGGGGTTCTCTCCTCTGGCGTTCTGCCGCACTAGCTGGGCACCGCACTCGCCCACTCCCACCTCTCTCTGCCCCCTCTCCCATGTACTTTGACCATCAGGCTAAGACACTTTCTTAATGTACAGATTCAACAAAAGTGGTCTCTTCCCACGAAACAATTCCTGTGCCAGTAATTCTAAAGGTTAATTTTTGTTTCGTATTATAATGCCTCCATAAATGTAATCACATATCTAATTATATATATTTATAAATTTGCTTTTTAACATAAAATGGGATTATAGAGTCATATTACACACACTGTTTTGTGATTTTTAGTTGCTCCTCAATTTTATATCTTATTTTTACAAGGCTTCCCTCATAGCTCAGTTGGTAAAGAATCTATCTGCAATGCAGGAGACTCTGGTTCCATTTCTGGGTCAGGAAGATCCCCTGAAGAAGGGATAGGCTACCCACTCCAGTATTCTTTGGCTTCCCTTGTGGCTCAGTTGGTGAAGAATCTGCCTGCAACGTGTGATACCTGGGTTTGATCCCTGGGTTGGGAAGATCCCCTGGAGAAGGGAAAGGCTACCCACTCCAGTATTCTGGCCTGGAGAATTCCAGGAACTATACAGTCCATGGGGTCGCAAAGAGTCAGACACAACTGAGTGACTTTCACTTTCACTTTTCAGAAATCAATCACACTTTTTCACTACTGCATACAATTGACACTTTAATGAGAGACAAGGTGCACGACTTTGGCAAATGGAAAGATGCAACATAATTCAGGGTTATGATGTGAATTCATCAGCTAAGACATTAGAGACATTTATTTGCTTAGAAGAGCTATGAAATTAATATAAATTACATTAGCTTTATAATGCTAATAAGGAAAACTGCTCATACTTCATCAACATATTTCTGTGTAGCAGGAACTAGTTCTAACCATTTGTATGCATCATAGAAATAACCTACTACAGCTATTCCACAGGAGTAACCTACTATGATAGGCTACTGTGGTGGCTCAGTGGTAAAGAATCTGCCCGTTAATGCAAGAGACGCAGGTTCTATCTCAGAATCAAGAAGATCCTCTGGAGAAGGAAATGGCAGCCCACTCCAGTATTTTTGCTTGGGAAAACCCATGGACAGAGAAGCCCTGCGGGCTATAGTCCATGGGGCCGCAAAAGAGTCAGACATAACTTAGCAACTAAACAACAGCCTACTATATAGTAGACGATTTGGTCATTCTGAGGCACACGAAAGTAGATACATCGCTCACGGTAACACAGCCTCTGAAGTGACGCTGCCCAAATGCAACGATCCTGGCTGTAGAGTCTGTATTGTTAGTCACTGTGTGGCCAATCACATCGTATGTCCAACAGGAAAAACCGTGTGCAGTCTTGATTGCCAGGGGCCTGCACTGGGTCAGTACCAAAGTTACTAAGAATTCTCCCTCCCAGGAGAGCTCCAGCTGACCCTGATGGGGCTCTCTGTGCTGCTCCAAATTGGGCAGTCAGGCCAAAGAAGACAAGGAGCAAGCAGGCAGAACGAAGAGGGTAAGGTCTGCTGAGCAAGGCACAGTGTCGAGAGTAGAATGGGGGAAAACAAAACCAAGAAGAACTGAAAGGAGTCGAAAGAGAGTTTGCAGAGGAACACTGCCAGGTACCTGGCCCTGCTGAAGAGCCTCTGGGGTGAGCATGGCGAATCTCAGTAGCTCCCAGCTCTGAGCCCAGAGCCTAGAATAGCTGCAAGAAGGCGAGCTGCCAGGGAGGCACTTACAACAGCCAGAGCCGAGAGCACTTAATCAGATGCATCCGGTTTGTGTCCACAAGATATTAGGTGGAAATATGTGGTCAACTGCAATGAATTGGCATGCCCTGAAGTGGGCTAGCCCTCGCCGGAAGCCAGATCTCCTGCAAGTGGAAACCTAATCTCTCTTTCCTCTGAGTGCCTGCCACATAGCTAATTGATTCTGCACATTTTATCCCTTTATAATAGACTCTCTAATGAAGAGGAAATATTTTTGCCTTGTGATGACTGAACAGAAACTCAGAGTATCAGCTAGCCGTACTACATCCACGGAACATTCAGGTCAGGGACGCCATCAGACAAGGCCAGTCCCCTGCCAATGGCATGTCACAATCCTGCTGGTGTCACTCAGTGCCATCAGCCCCAGGGAGGTCAGCCTAGAAAGCAAGACACCAAGATGGTCAACATGACCTTTAGAACTGATGTGACTCCCCCTGGTGGCTCAGGTGGTAAAGAATCTGCTTGCAATGCAGGAGACAGAGGTTCAATTCCCAGGTCAGGAACATCCCCTGGAGGAAGGCATGGCAACCCACTCCAGCATTCTTGCCTGGAGAATCCCATGGATAGAGGAACTTGATGGGCTATAGTCCATGGGGTCGAAAAGAGTCAGACCTGATTAAGCGAATAAAGTACACACTTTTCTCCCAGAAATTCTTACAAATGATATATTGTCATTGTTGCCAGTTGATTTCAAGATCTGATTGGACTGCAATCTCCAAATGAACTATATCCAGGGACTTTGGGTGTTTACTATTGTGTGGGATATTTTCTTGTCCTGAGTAAGATTGCATGGCAGGTATTCTGTGTCCCGCTTCAGATTTCCTTCACCAGGCTGGACTGCCTGTCTCCCCATTTCTATTACTGTTACTCTCCCCTCCAGAAGGTTGCCTCCTTACCAGCATATACCTGGGAAATTATGCTGTTCCCCCAAGTATTCTATGGCCCACAACACACTGAAGTGGGCTTATAACAGCTGGTCCTCCTTGCCTCTGGGCAGAGCAAGTCTTCTGTTGCAATTACATACTCACATTCCCTGTAGGATCTGTCTGAAGCTAGGCTTCTCCTAACGTTATGGTTTTACCTAGCTTCTTCTCCTGCCCTTCTTCCCTTCAGGTTTTTCCTGAAAGGGAAAAACAGAAATGTACAGAAATTCTGTACAGAAATTCTGTACCTGTACAGAAATCCTTGCCTCCACGTCTCAGGAATCCAGCCTAAAACAGCATGTAAGATGTTTTTGTCGACAGAAGTGTTGGTTGCTCAGTTGTGTTTAATTCTTTGCAACCCCGTGGACTATAGCCCGCCAGGCTGCTCTGTCCATGGAATTCTCCGGGCAAGACTCTTGGAGTGAGTTGGCATTTCCTCCTCCAGGGGATTTTTCCGACCTAGGGATCAAACCTAGCTGTCATGCATTGCAAACAGATTACCATCAGAGTCACGAGGGAAGCTTGTCAACAAAGCCCATAAGTTATGCCCATGGCACTACAAGCAACACAGTGCAATATCTCTCAAACACTCAGCTATTCACCTGCACTGTTTGACCATATTTGCATATGATGGATGCAACTGTTTATCTAAAAGTTGTTTTTAAATGGCTTTTAAACTACTTTTTTAAATGAGTATTTCTGAAGCATGCATTTGAAATTCTAGTTAAAATTTTAACACACTCTAAAATATATATATATTCATCTAAATATCATTTCATCAACTACCACCAAATACACATGGTACAAACATGATAAAAGTAAAAGTACTTCCATCTGATTTGAAAAATCTGTTTTTACTGGTTTATAGTATTTCTGCCGAGCTCTGTTCATATCTGGGAATTGGTGATGGACCGGGAACCCTGGCATGCTGCAGTCCATCGGGTCGCAAAGAGTCTGACATGACTGAGCGACTGAACTGTGTTCATATTAGACATGAAATAATTTATAATTTATTGTCGGTTTTTTAAAAATTTCAATACATATTTTTGAATTTTATCTTAATTTCTGATCTTGCTAATAATCCTAAAGAGTCATGCTGATGACATAGAATTAAAAAAAGAAAGAAGTATCCTTTTTTAAAAAACAAAAATAAGGACTTCCCTGGTGGTCCAGGGGCTGACACTATGATCCCGCTGCAAGAGGCCTGGGTTTGATCCTTGGTCAGGTAACTAGATCCCACATGCTGCAACCAAAGATTTCAAATGCCACAACGAAGATCGAAGATCCCATGTGCCACAACCAAGACCTGGAAGAGCCAAATAAAAAAATTTTTTTAAGAGAAGCAGAAACAGTTCAAAAATCCTTTCATATCTGCATTTTGTCATCAATGTTTGAATTTTCCTAGGTCATCTGACATGTTTCTGTTACCTCATTTAATGATTAAATTGAAGTTCACTTAACAAGAAGAGATCTAAAAACTTGAAACACTTAGGATGGTAATGTAACATCACTAGGTTCAGATGCTTTTCTCGATGGAGGAAGAGGCATCCGTGGCCATCTGCTCAGGTTACTGGGACCATGATTCTCACAGCTGGGAGCTGAGTCAAGGATATAATCTTCAAAGAGAGACTTGCAGGATGCACCACTTTATCACAGGCTAATACAAACAAAGGCAAACAGATGATAAAGACCCTGGGATAGTGGTTCTGTCTCCTGGCTTTTCCCATCTTCACTGGATTGACTGTGGAATTTTTAACGACTCTCCTGATAAACAGAGTATGTCAATGTGCAGACGATGAGCCAGTTGTCAACAAAATACTTTAGGGTCAAGGCTTTGCTCCTCGTCTCTGCCATAATAGACTTTCTCAACCACCTAGCCATCACACATTCCTCGTGGAACAATTGCAGCACAGAGAGGCTAGAACCTTGAGATCCACTCTATCTTGAAAAGCAAGCTTTGTACACTTGCAAAAATTGTTACAGGTTGAATCCAATGGGTAGAGAAGGCAATGGCAACCCACTCCAGTACTCTAGCCTGGAAAATCCCATGGACAGAGGAGCCTGGTAGGCTGCAGTCCATGGGGTCGCTGAGAGTCGGACACGACTGAGCAACTTCACTTTCACTTTTCACTTTTCACTTTCATGCATTGGAGAAGGAAATGGCAACCCACTCCAGTGTTCTTGCCTGGAGAATCCCAGGGACAGGGGAGCCTGGTGGGCTGCCGTCTATGGGGTCGCACAGGGTCGGACACGACTGAAGTGACTTAGCAGCAGCAGCAGAACCCAATGGGACAAGTTTAAAATTAGAGACTATGAAAGAGCAGAGATTATGACTCAGGAAAATGAGTACAGTTTTGGTAAAATAGTTCCTACTTACTGGATCTTAAAATTCTTTCCAAAATAAAAAATTATTTGTAAAGAATATGAATTTTAAAGAATTTTTAAAGAGTGAACTGCTTAATGTTTTTATCCATCTGTTGAATGACAAAATCTGCTGACAGCTGAACTTAAGATCCACTAATGTGTCAATTAATCTCTTTGCATGTTTTCTTATGTGAGAAAGTGTATAATCTAGGTGTCATCCTGATGTTTAATCTTGAGGTAGCAAGCAGTTTTCTTTTACAAGGAATTTGTTTTAATTTTCCAATAGTTCAGTTCAGTCGCTCAGTCATTTCTGACTCTTTGTGGCCTCATGGACTATAGCACGCCAGGCTTCCCCGTCCATCACCAGCTCCCAGAGCTTGTTCAAACTCATGTCCATCAAGTCAGTGATGCCATCCAATCATCTCATCCTCTGTCACCCACTTCTCCTGCTCTCAATCTTCCATAGTATCAAGGTCTTTTCCAATGGGTCAGTTCTTCACATCAGGTGGCCAAAGTACTGGAGTTTCAGCTTTAGCATCATTCCTTCCAAAGAAATCCCAGGGCTGATCTCCTTCAGAATGGACTGCTTGGATCTCCTTGCAGTCCAAGGGACTCTCAAGAGTCTTTTCCAACACCACAGTTCAAAAGCATCAATTCTTCTGCGCTCAGTCTTCTTCACAGTCCAACTCTCATCCTTATATATTCATTAATTCCTAGAAAAGTCCTCGTATTAAGGTCTTAGTCCTGAGTAGATTTTTTTTTCATATTTTTTTAAAATATTTTTATTTAAAGTCACTCAGTCGTGTCCAATTCTTTGCGACCCCATGGACTATACAGTCCATGGACTTCTCCAGGCCAGAGTACTGGAGTGGGTAGCCTTTCCCTTCTCCAGAGGATCTTCCCAACCCAGGGATGGAAGCGGGGTCTCCCGCCTTGCAGGCAGATTCTTTACCAGCTGAGCCACCAGGGAAGCCAGAACTCTGACACTTGTAGTTTGTGTCCTGCCGCTCGAGAGAGAGAGGCTCTTAATTGCTGCAGTAGTTGCTTGCAGCCTCTCTTTGCTTCCATCGCTCAACAGTTATAGCGTTGGGAATGCAATTCCCTCCTTCCTTGTAGGCTTCTAATTTGGCTGAGTAAACACCATAACCAAAAGCCAAACCAGCCTTCTCTGTGTTATGGATTACAATATGAGAACTTTGAATTATATATTTTAAATTAAAAAAATAGGAAATTAACCTTTATATACCTGCCACATGTAGCTAGATACAGGTGCCTGAATTTACTCTGTATATAAGACACGCTTGTGTCACGTGAGATGACTGAGGCAAGCTGGGGGAAGGGCAGATTCTAACTTACATTCTAAGTACAGAGTCGGTGACAGCCATGGCTTCTTGCCTGAGATGTCATGCAAGAAACCTGGCCTAAACATAATACCGATAATTCAGAGGCTAACAGCAAATATTGGTAGACACCTCTATTCCTAGTTTGAGCTCTTTGTCAAGCACACCAAGGGGAAGAAACAATGAAGATGCAATCAGATAAGACAAGAAAAAAGCCAAAATAACTCAAAATTATCGAGGCTATTTGAATCTCACATTAGGTGTATTTTCTGCCTTGAAATGTTAGCTAATGATAATGTGGAGCCATCGCAATTAGTAAGACATTTAGAATCTAAGCAACCAGAAAATGCAGACAAACCTTTGCAATTTTTTCCACTGATGCTTCAAGCCACATAAAACCCAATTTGCTGACCTTTCTAGTGATAATAAGTGACTTACAATAACATGCTACCCATAAAATATGTTTCCTAAAATAAAAAATATTTAATCTGTTCCTTCTAGGCAAAGATTTTAACAAGTGAGAAACTACCTACTTTTAAAAAGAGCTCCTTGACATGCAAAGTACATTTTGAGAACTGCTATCTTCTCGTGTCTCCATTACTGTGTGATTTGGAAAAATGGTATAAGTGTGTCATCTATGAAAATTTCATATTCACACACTTAAAAATATGACCACAGATTTACTTAAGCAGTTTCAAAAATTTTCCAAAGAGCTCTGATGCATGTGAAGTCATTTTCTTAAAATATAAAAACACAACATATTTCCTTCCACTTATGTTCAAGAAGAATGAGTGCATTTGGGGAGATAGAAATATAACAGCTATGTTCCAACAAAAATTTCTGTATAATTGATACATGGAATACAAAAGTCAGTACCATGATAGGATAAGCATGCAAAACTATGTACTTCATTCATTTGCATCTATTTATAATTGAAGACATCTTTTTTCAGATGGGATAGCCATTTGAATCAATTTTCAAAATAAAATGCATTAAGGAACTTCTGTTTCTGCCAAAGACAGTAATACTAACCAGATTTACCCTCTAGCCTGAAATTATTTTTTAAGAAACAGACACAATAAATAAAATGATCATTTTTATACCACTGGAATTCAGGCATAAAGAACAGTGACTCATGACAAGCAGTGAACAAATAAAATATACCCCTGATTGTGCCAACTTACTGTTTTAAGAGAGTGCTTTGCAGGAACTAAAGGTGGGAAAACTGAGGTGGTGCCAAGTTGAGGAAACAAGCTCTGGGTCTGGGAAGACTAAAGAGGCTAGAGTTTACAGGATAAGGTACCAGAGAAGAAAGCTGCAAAGGGAGATTAACCCAGAGATCTGCAAAAGGTGTATTCTCAAGTGATCCGCAGAACACTTAGTGCACACATATGAGGAAATTGCTCATTTCCAGGAAAGAACTGCCGATTAGAAGGAACAATAGTCAACACTCATACCGGGTTGGAGATGGTTCTAGTTCCCGCTAGCCAGATGGAGAAAGCTCATAATTAATAGTGCACTGGGTAGAGTACTCAGAAATCTTGAGGTATTGCCTCATGATGGGGATTAATTCATCTGCTCAGTCCCACAAAACAAATCAAAACCAATCTCTATAGAATAACCTATTTTCAAATAGGTTCTCAGCTGCTTCTTGTTTTTTTGGTTAAGATCAAGTGTAGCATGGGGGCTTCCCAGGTGGCACAGTGGTAAAGAACCTGCCTGCCAATTCAGGAGACGTATGAGATGCAGGGTCAATCCCTGGGTTGGGAAGATTCCCTGGAGGAGGGAATGGCAACCCACTCCAGTATTTTCACCTAGAGAATCCCATAGATAAAGAGCCTGGTGGGCAGTCCATGGGGTCACAAAGAGTCTGATGCAACTTAGCACAAATTACTATTTACTAAGATAGATCATATTTGGGCTCATAAAACAAGATTTAACAAAATTAAAAGGATTTAGATCTTAAAAAGTATGTCCTTTAACCAGAATGGAGTTAAATCACAAATTAATAATAGAAACAACTCTGGAAAATCCTCAAATATTTGTAAATTAAGTAGCCCTTGGATCAAGGAAATCAAAGAGGAAACTACAGTGTTTTCAACTAAAACACCATACCAGACTAAAAGATGCTTACTCCTTGGAAGAAAAGCTATGACCAACCTAGACAGTATATTAAAAAGCAAAGATATTACTTTACCAACAAAGGTCCATCTAGTAAAGCTATGGCTTTTCCAGTATTCATGTACGGATGTGAGAGTTGGACTATAAGAAAGCTGAGCGCCAAAGAATTGATGCTTTTGAACTGTGGTGTTGGAGAAGACTCTTGAGAGTCCCTTGGACTGCAAGGAGATCAAACCAGTCCATCCTAAAGGAGATCAGTCCTGGGTGTTCATTGGAAGGACTGACGTTGAAGCTGAAACTCCAATACTTTGGCCACCTGATGCAAAGAACTGACTCATTGGAAAATACCCTGATGCTGGGAAAGACTGAAGGCAGGAGGAGAAGGGGACAACAGAGGATGAGATGGTTGGATGGCATCACTGACTCAATGGACATTGGTTTGGGTGGACTCCAGCAGTTGGTGATGGACAAGGAGGCCTGGCGTGCTGCAGTCCATGGGGTTGCAAAGAGTCGGGCATGACGGAGTGACTGAACTGAGTATATACCAGACTCGTGTTAGTGTTTGTTGCTCAGTCGTGTCCTACTCTTTGTGACCTCATGGACTGTAGCCCACAAGGCTCCTCTGTCCATGGTATTCTCTCTGTAAAAATACTGGAGTGGGTTGCCATTTCCTGCTCCAGGGGATCTTCCCATCCCAGAGATCAAACCCAGGTCTCCCGCATTGCAGGCAGATTCTTCACCCCCTGAGTGTGCTGTGATTAGTTGTTCAGTTGTATCTGACTTTTTGCAAACCCCTGGACTGTAGCCTGCCAGGCTTCTCTGTTCATGATATTCTCCAGTTAAGAATACTGGAGTGGGTTTCCATGTCCTCCTCCAGGGCTCCAGGGAATCTTCGCATCCCAGAGATCAAACCCAGGTCTCCCGCACTGCAGACAGATTCTTTATGGTCTGAGCCACTAAGGAAGCCCTTACCCCCTGAGAGATGCATCTAAATCAGTTGTTCCCGACTAGGAGTAATTTTGCTCCCTCTCCCTCAGGGGACATTTAACAATGTCTGGAGACATTTTTGCTTGTCACAGTGGTGAAGGGTAAGGAATGAGGGATCTTACTGACATCTAGAGAGTAGAAACAAAGGATTCTGGTCAATATTCTACAGTGCACACAACTTCCCATTAAAAGAATCATCTGCCCCCAAATGTCAATAATGCTTGCATTAAGAAATTTTGATTTCAAGCAATAATTAGGGGAAATTTAATAGTACTAAACACCTATGTTACAAAAGAAAAAACATCACAAATAAGTGAATTCAGCCTCTGCTTTAAGAAGCCAGAATAAAGAAGCAAATTAAACACAGAGTAAGAAGAAAAGAAATAGCAAAGACCTGGAAGGTGAAGGGTGAAGTCGCTCAGTCGTGTCCGACTCTTTGCAACCCCGTGGACTGTAACCTACTAGGCTTCTCCGTCCGTGGGATTCTCCAGGCAAGAATACTGGAGTGGATTGCCATTTCCTTCTCCAGGGGATCTTCCCGACCCAGGGATGGAATCCGGGTCTCCCGCATTGGAGGCAGACGCTTTAACCTCTGAGCCACCAGGGAAGCCCTTAGCAAAGACCTGAGCATAAATCAATTAATGAAACCAAATTGATTTAAGCAAAGACCTGAGCAGAAATCAATTAATGAAACCAAATCTTGATTCATTATGATCAATAATATTTATAAATCTTTAGCCAGAATGATCAGGAAAAAGAAGAAAGAGGACACAAATGATCATATCAGAAATGAAAGAAGTGTTAGAAGGGTAATAAGTTCATTCAATAAGAAATAGATAACTTTAATAGGCATACTTATAAAATATACTAAACTTTTAATTAAAAAATTTCCAACTAAGAAAAGTCTAGCCCCAGATGGCTTCACTGGTGGATTCTTCAGAGTAATGAAGAAGGCCACCATATTAATTCTGCGCAAACTCTTCCTGAGTATTAAAGAACTGGTGAAGTGAGAGTGAAAATTGCTCAGTCGTTCCTGACTCTTTGCAACCCCGTGGGCTATACAGTCCATGGAATTCTCCAGGCCAGAATACTGGAGTGGGTAGCCAGTCTGTTCTCCAGGAGAATCTTCCCAACCCAGGGATCGAACCGAGGTCTCCTGCATTTCAGGCAGATTTTTTACAGTCTGAGCCACCAGGGAAGCCCAAAGAACTAGTACTACATCCCAGATTAGTCTGAGATCAGTGTTACTTTGATACCATAACCAGACAAAGACATTAAAAGAAAAGAAGCTACACTATGGTGTCCCTCAACATAGATGCAAAAAAATCTTTTAAATTATTTTGAAAATTCTTAAGGCTGTTTAGATAGTGAAAGATTCAATATTATTAACATGCATTTCCTCTCCTGGTGGCTCAGTTGGTAGAGTCTGCATGCAATGCGGGAGACCTGGGATCAACCCCTGGGTCAGGAGGATCCCCTGGAGAAGGGACACAGCAATCCACTCAAGTATTCTTGCCTGGAGAATCCCATGGACAGAGGAGCCTGGTGGGCTACAGTTCATGGGGTCACAAAGAGTCAGACACGACTGAGTGAGTAACTCTTTCACTTTTTCTTTCCTCTCCCACGTTGACTTACAGATTCCTCATAGTCCCTATCAGATCTGAGTACACTTTCTGTCGATATTTACATGCCAATAAACAAATTCTTACAGAAATGGAAGGGACCTAGAATAACAAATCAACTTTGAAAAAGAATAAATTTGAAAGACTAATAATACTAATAACACATAGCTTAATGTAAAGCTCAGTAGTTAAGGCAGTGTGGTATTGGTATCAAAATAGAAAAAACAGACCTAGGGAATTCACGGAAAGTTCAGAAATGGATTCCTGCATTCATAGTCAAGTTATGTTTCACAAAATTACAAAGGTAATTCATTGGGAAAAGACAGTCTTTTTAAATTATTTATTTTTAAAGGTTTTTGTGTGTGGGCCATTTTTAAAGTCTTTATTGAATTTGTTGCAGTATTGCTTCTGTTGTTTTTGGCTTTTTGGCCACGAGGCATATGGGATTTTTGCTCTCCTACTAGGGATCAAACCCACATCTTCATTGAAAGATGAAGTCTTAACCACTGGATCAGCAGGGAAGTCCCAAGATAGTATTTTTTTAAATGGTGATATAAAAAATATGGATAACAGACCTAAATGTAAGTTCTGAAACATTAAACTTGTGCAAGAAAACCTGGAAGAAACTCTCTTTGGTCTATAATAAGGCAAAAATTAAAGATTTTTGAGATACAACAAATTAAAGATTCTTAGATACAACATCAGAGACATCATCCAAACAGAAAGAAAAAGCATGATAAACTGAATTACATTTAAATAAAACTCTTTTGCTACTTGAAGGTCACTGTTAAGAGAATGAGCTACAAGGAATAGGCTGGAAGATAGTATTTAAAAATTGCCTACGTGATAAAGGACTTTTATCAGAAATACATAAAGAACTCCTGGAACAAAAATAATAAGAAAACTAACCACTAAACAAAAATAGGCAAAAGATTTGAACATATCACCAAATAAACAGACGGCAAATAAGTACATGGAAAATTATTTGCATTATTAGTCATGAAAGTAACGCTATTATGGTAAGAGATACCATAACTAATATAACAACTGAGCACCCTACTGTGCTTTGGCAAGGATATGGAGGGACTAGAACTCTCATACACTGTTGGTAAAAATCAAAAATGATATAATCATTCTGAAAGTCAGTTTGAAGTGTCTTAAGATTTAAACATGTCCTTATCATATGACCCACTCATTCCACTCCTAATTATTTACCCAGAAGAAATGAAAGTATATGTTCATTCAAAGATTTGCATGTGAATGTTCACTTCAGCTTTATTTGCAATAGCCACAAACTGAAATTGACCCAAATATTCATCAGTAGATGAATGGATAGACAAATTGTGGCATATAAATACAATGGAATTCTATTAATCAATGCACTATTGACAGATGCAGCAGCATGGATGAATCAAATTATAATGCTGAAGGATGGAAGCTAGACAAAAAAGACCACCTATTGTATGATTCAATTTATATAAAGTCCTAGAAAATGCAAACAAATGGGTTGTGAAAGAAAACAGATTTGTGGATGCTTGCAATGAGGAGTGGCAGGAGAGAGCATTTACAAAGAGGTACATGAAACCTTTGGAGGTGATACATATCTTCATTATCTTGAGTGTAGTGATGTTTTCAAGGGTCTGTATATATGTGTGTGTATATATATAAATACTGATATCAACATTTATTTATTTTAGCATATGTGTATACCTTATGTATATTAATTGTACTTCGACAATGATATCAGAAATATTTTAAAAATTAAATTTGGGATAGATATTGAATCACTGTTTCACCAAATGTTCAAACTAAGGTTTTTAATATTAGTAAAACCTGATCAGTAGCATTGCTCTCACTAAAGCATAATGTTTGTAATATGCTTTTAATGAGCACTGAGTGTTTTCATTTTATCAAAAATAAAGTACTTCAAGTACATTGTTTTATTTAGCTATATCTCATCCTTAAATGTATATCTTTGTGTGTTTAATAGAGTACATATTTTATTAGAAGAGTTATACATGTATGCAGTTCATAAATTTAAATAATGCTCATACTTAATGTTTTAGTACTTTTTTTAACTAAAAAAGTGAAAGTGTTAGTCACTCAGTCAAGTCTGATTCTTAGCGATCCCATGGATGGTAGCCCACTAGGCTCCTCTTTGGCCATGGGATTTTCCAGACAAGAATACTGGAGTAAGTAGCCACTCCCTTCTCCAGGGGATCTTCCTGGCCTAAGGATCAAACCTGGGTCTCTCACATTGCCGGCAGAGTCTTTACAGTCTGCGCCACCAGGGAAGCCCCTTTTTAACTAATGAAAGATCTTAAAAAAGCGTTAGGAGCTACTGCTTTAACAGTGTAAAGTTACAATATTAAAGGCAGTAAGGACAAATGAAGCTTCAAAGCAGGTAGGCAAATACTATTTGTATGTCTAGATACAGAATACAGCTTGAATACGCTTAGGGGATAAATCTTCTCTAAAAACAGATTCCTCTTAACATCTATTACAAACCAGCCTGTTTCCCACTTGGCTACATCAAAAGCATATATTTTCCTTCTACTAGTGGTCTTGATGAAAGTTGTTTTTACTTTTCTGTACCTAAACAGATATCTTTTTTGAGTCTGCAAAATGTATTCCCAGTATAATTTATGTTAGACACATGACTCTTCTTGGTTTTCTAAAGTATACATATTTTAAAGATCTTCTAAAAATTATTTATTTATTTTCGGCTGCTGGGTCTTTGTTGTTGCACTGGGACCTTTTCTGGCTGTGGCCAGCAGGGACTCCTCCTTAGCTGTGGTGTGCGGGCTTCTCACTGAGATGGCTTCCCTTGTTGCAGAGCATGGGCATTAGGGTTTGGCCTTCAGTAGTTGTGGTGCGTGGGCTTAGTTGCCCTGCAGCATGTGGAACTTCCCCAAACCAAGGATCACACCCATGTGTCTGGCATTGACAGGTGGATTCTTAACCACTGGATCACCAGGGAAGTCCCACATGGCTCTTCTGATTCTCTTCTTCTGCTGTGTTCTCTTTTTCTGTCTCTAAACTGTATACTTTCACTTTCATTCTGAGTCAGATATCTTCAGTCTTTTTTTCTCAGGAGAATCTGACCTGTACAGACTACATCAACAGGCTCGCTTGCTTTTGGTTTGGTCTGCCAGTGGAAAGCCTTGGAAGGAAGCTAACAATTATGCATGTACAATTAAGAATACACATGAAGATGTGCAAGTTTCTGGGATGTAATTCTGACCATTGAGGATGTCTGTTTGGCTGGGCACAAGACAAATGCGTTCTGGGAGAATAGCAGTCAGTTATTGCAAATTTAATCAGGAGGTGATGCTAACCATAGTTGTGGCTTAGAATGTGGCATCTATTAGAGAAAATTAGCAAAGCTTCTGATATGTAGCTATTTCTGTCTACAGGACTTTCCTCCACAACCAGTTGTCTACTTACAGATAATCTTATTCACTGCTATGATAGCCCATCCAACATCATATCCAGGTGAGATACCTTTATATCCTTGGAAATGCAGCAATGGACTCTTCTCACAATTCACTGATGATTCACACTTCTGATTACCTAGAAAAACCAAGCCATGAAATGGTCTGTTGAGGATTCACAATCACAGCAGCTGCTATGAACCCCTTAGATATTGGGGTGCTACTCTTTTGAGTATGGAATATATCTTCAGACAACCAATATACAAGATATAAAACTGTTTTCACAATACCCATCAAGGATGGGGGTTATGCCTGCCTCGACAACCTAATTGCTCCCCACCAAGTCTGGCTATCACCTCACTGCTGAGTGCCTAACCCATCAACCGTCTGAAATCATATCTGAGTTCTCACATGGCACTATCTTCTACACCTTGGGCTTGCTACCTTGTGGCAGATTGATTACATTGGAATGCCCCCATCTTGAAGGTCAGAACTTTTTCCTCCAGGACTAGATTCTTTTCCTGAGATCCAAATGTTCTCTGTCTTGTTTCTCTAATTTTCAACATATTCCCTACTCAACACAATGACAGTTTTCTGTAATCTGAAGGTGAAAAAGGAAGAAATGTATTTGATTCCCGTTAGTGGAGAAGGTGAGTTACTTTTTGAAGACCAAACTGAAAATGAATTCACTTCAGGGGATTCAGTGTCATTTCATGTCATGCCTGTGTATTCTCATTAGCTAGCTTCCCAACAGCAATCAGTCAGGAATTATTTTACTTTATGTTCATTATGCAGTAGTCACAAAAGTAACTTCAAAATCAGGCAGAAATATTTTAAGAAAATTTTGGGGGATAAAGATCTAAAATTAGGACCATATTGGCATTAAAGTGTGGTTATTGCTATGATTAAATTTAATTATAAAATGCCCTCACTAAATCTCATATAACAACTGACTACTTGAAATTTAATTTCTTTCAAATCAGTGTTGCCCAAAGTCACTTACCAGGCACTCTATATGATATCAAATTAAATAATCTTATTTTATTATCAAGAGCCAGATTTTTGTTTCTTTGTATACAGGAGAATCATAAACTATTAAATGTGAGGTTCTGGGGTTTTGGCTATACTTGGGTAAATTGCCTAACCTGATCATCATTCAAATGAAGTGAAGTCACTCAGTTGTGTCCGACTCTTTGCGACCCCGTGGACTGTAGCCCACCAGGCTCCTCCGTCCGTGGGATTCTCCAGGCAAGAATACTGGCTAATGCTGTCACTTCAGTCGTGCCCGACTCCGTGCGACCCCACAGATGGCAGCCCACCAGGCTCCCCCGTCCCTGGGATTCTCCAGGCAAGAACACTGGAGTGGGTTGCCATTTCCTTCTCCAATGCATGAAAGTGAAAAGTGAAAGTGAAGTCGCTCAGTCGTGTCCGACTCTCAGCGACCCCATGGACTGCAGCCTACCAGGCTCCTCCATCCGTGGGATTTTCCAGGCAAGAGTACTGGAGTGGGGTGCCATTGCTGGAGTGGGTTGCCATTTCCTTCTCCAGGGGATCTTCCCGACCCAGGGATCGAACCCAGGTCTCCTTCACTGCAGGCAGACACTTTAACCTCTGAGCCATCATTACTGTGTTATTTATTTTTTGATTGAACTGATCAGATAGATTGTTTTAGCATATTGACTTGAGGGTTAAATAGTACATACTAATAAAATAATTCATGTAAAAAACAACCACTTGCCATGTATTCACAGGACAGATTATAGTATATGCCCCATATAAGCACCCAGAGTAGTAGATGACTCACTGCAATATTGAAGGTGATTTATTCAGTATAGTCTAGACGAATGCCTTCTGGATTTTGCAGTTACAGTTGGGACAGTCCTGGAGAAAAAAGTCACCATCCTGTTAGCCCACCAGCTTGTAACCACTACTAATCCCACCAACATTTTTTAGAAGACCGAAGCTAGGTGAGACTACAGCCAAAGAGTATGTAGAGAGCTGGAGGAAGGCTTTGCTGTAGGATGACAACATTGTTCCCATCCATGGGGAAGAAGGGGAAGGTATAGCTCTGGCTATGTGCGTGTGAGTGCTTGGCAGAGGCTCTGAAGCCAATGAAACTTGTTATTTTAATATATTTTTATTGGAGTATAGTTGCCTTACAATGCTGTTAGTTTCTGGCATACAATGAAAAGAAACAGCTATGTGCGTGTGTTCATGCTAAGTTGCTTCAGTCATGTCTGACTCTTTGCAACATATGATAAAATAAGAACTATTATTTACAAACAGTGCTCAGCATGAATGAGCACATGTAGAATCTGAAAAATTCTTCAGTCATCAGGTATTAAAGGTGTAAGGAGAGGATTTTGTCTTTAGTATCATGTTAATATGGATACTTTCTCCTGTCAAACATATTCTTAAAGTGTATCATATATAATTATAACCAGATCATATTTTTCTTTGATGGTAATATGGCACCCCACTCCAGTACTCTTGCCTGGAAAACCCCATGGACCGAGGAGCCTGGTGGGCTGCAGTCCATGGGGTCACTAAGAGTCGGACAGGACTGAGTGACGTCACTTTCACTTTTCACTTTCATGCATTGGAGAAGGAAATGGCAACCCATTCCATTCTTGCCTGGAGTATCCCAGGGACGGGGCAGACTGGTGGGCTGCCGTCTCTGGGATCACACAGAGTCGGACATGACTGAAGCGACTTAGCAGCAGCAGCAGCAGCAGCAAGCAATATAAAATCAGAATTTGTATTTTTAAGGTCCAACTAAAGCCAAGAATGCATGCTCAGTCATTTCAGTTGCGTCTGACTCTTTGTGACCACATGGACCATAACCCACCAGGCTTCTCTGTCCACGGGATTTTTCTGGCAAGAACTGGAACTGGAGTGGGTAGCCATTTCCTATTCCAGGGGACCTTCCCAACCCAAGGATAGAACCCACATCTCCTGTGTCTCCTGCATTGCAGGCAGATTCTTTACCCACTTCGCAACCTGGGAAGCCTAACTAAAGCCACACACATAAAATGAATGTATTTGGAAAGTAAATGCTTTATGTGCGCCAACTGTTAATAATAAAATGTAAGTTTTGATCACCCATGCTAAAAAAAAGCTGTAATATATTTCTATTGGTCAACCAAAATGATAGTGCAATATTATTTCAGACAAAGAGGCAAGCAGAGTATGAACCAGTAACTGTAGGCAAAAATTACAAGATTATGACACATAAAACTGTAGGGTATTTTCCCAGATTTTCATGATGCCTGTGCAATTATTAACTTAACATTTTGTAGTTCATTGTGATTTTTCTCTCATCCTAAGCAAATATTTACTTTCACATCTAATTTTGGATTTTCATTTTTTAATCTTTTTCTTTTAAAAAGCTTCCTAAACTATAAGCTTTGAGGTCTTAGGTCTGTCTCTGGGCTCTGAAGTTGTTTAGTGTCAGTTCATAGAATTATTTCTTCCTCATCGACACACACCACCAGGCTGTCACCATACAGAGTCCAGTATGGTTATTCGACTTTGCTCTATTAAGACAATTTGGAAATTAGATTATAGTTACTTATAGAAGACAAGGAATGGAATTTCTCAGACTTGCGTTTCTAGGACCCACAATATTACCATGCACTGAGGTATGATACTTCCCCCACAAATAAAACTGAATCCTTTCTAATATCCTGAATAGAATAATGTAAACTTTAAAATATTTATTTTTAAATATAAATGTGTCTGTATGTCACTTGTTTCCACACAATTTCAGTCTTCAGAGCTGATTTCCTGGAATCTTTTATTAATTATTTAGAAACATCTCACGTAAAATATGAACATGTCAAAGTACTTTATCTCTGATATGATTTGAGGGTAGATATAAATGAATAACTCTTTCCTTTTGTGACTGGATAAGTTATTATGTTTTGAGATTTAAAATATCAGAAAGACAAGTGACCAAAAAAATGCCCTCAAGTAAAAATTTTTGCTTGCTTGAGTCAGAAATATAAAAGATGTTTTATTCCTGTAATGTTTGGGATCAAATCATGCATCATTTGTGTGTGTGTGTGTATGAAAGCAAATAATCAAGACACATTTTTTCATTTTTTTTTCCTGTCATCTCTGCTAACCATAACAGGTTAATGGAGATATCTCCCTGGCTCCATTATTTCGATACAGATGTCACTAACTTCTCTCAGACACATTTTAATTGCTGTTAGTTTCTAATGAAATTCATAATCCTGAGGGAAAGTTAAACTCATTGAATGATCTTCCTGGCTTACTGCAGAATATTAAGCAGCACAAATGTCTGATACTGACATAATTAATAATATTGCATGGAAAGAATTTATTCTAAAGGGCCAGCAAAAATTAATGTATTAGATATTACACAGAATAACATAAATTTTCTAACCTCTTGTAATTCCAATGTAATACATTTGCGATGATAACATTGATTTTTAAGTGGACTGAAAATAGCTTATTTGCAACTCACAAGTTTACAGCCATTGTTATATACCTGTCTTCTGTCACGGACACCTAAGTGAAATAGGCCAACAAAGATGGCAGCATTGTTCTTAGTCATGTGGATCTCGTTTGAGGAACTTCTTCCTACAGATGTTTTTTAGTATGTGACTACTCTTTTATGTCTATTTCAAATGCATTCATGGTGTTCCCACTTATATCCTCAGTGTTTTCAGGTCTTTAGTAAGCAATTCATTTGCCTATTTTTCAATTAATTCATAAGGTTCTAAATCTTTCTTATAATTGGTTTTTCTGTGTATATTTGGTGTAAAATGTTTATATAAAGCCAGTGGGCCCATCAAATATATTTTTAATGTAAAAATTTTCAGCATTGTCAAAATATGTTGAATAAAATGTAAAAGCTTTGCATCCACTCTACCCTCTTCAGAAATCAGTTCTCCTGGCAGTTTTTCCTGTCTACTTATACACATGCATGTTTTCGTACAAGTGGCATTACACAATATATATTTTTCTACAAATTATTTATTCTTGGGCTTTCCTGGTGGCTCAGCTGGTAAAGAATCCACCTGCAGTGCAGGAGACCTGGGTTTGATTCCTGGGTTGGGAAGATCCCCCGGAGAAGGAAACAGCTACTCACTCCAATATTCTGGGCCGGAGAATTCCATGGACTTGTATAGTCCATGGGGTCGCAGAGTCAGACACGACTGAGTAATTTTCACTCACTCACTCACAAATTATTTCTTCTTAATAATATCTGGGAGAGCTTTACATTTCAGTCTATGTAAGAGCATCTCATTATTTTCAACAACTTTCCTTAGTTTTATCTTCTATTTGCTAACCTTTAAAGCTACATGCATTACTCATTTATTTTAAATCTCTGTAACACCAAAATTCAGACCAGCAAATTTCAGGGCATTCATTATCTTCCACACTTCCCTGGGTTTCATGAACAATTCATGGAAAGTGTGACATTTAGTTATTGATCTTGGTATTCCTAAATATGTTTTTCTCATTGAGTGCAAGTAATGACATTTAAAACTTTTTGCTTCTGGAATGATTTGCATTTTTTGTAGACGAACCTTCCCGCATTAATAATTTCTAAATTCCATTGCCCAGAAGCATGAGGCTTCTAACTATTTCTTTGTAGCTTTGGGGCTTTCTCAGACCCTGGCATATGCTTGTGCTTTTCTTTGCACATCTGTAAGTAGATAAGTTTTCTTCAGGTTGGTATAGATCTTTATCTTTATTTTATGCTCCAGTTCTATTCTGTGACTCAGTAACAGGAGGTAATTTCACGCTTTATGAAGAACCATGAGTATTTTGGGATATTTTCTTTTCAAGAGATAGAAATGTAGGTTGTTTGGTTGCTGCTATAACTGATATTATGTGATATGGTGATTTAGTATCAGCTTAATTTTTCTACCGTTTTAAAGTTCAAAAGTTATAAGGAAAATTCAGAAGGGACATATGTTACCCATGTAAATAAATCACTTTTTACTAAATTATTATCAATCTGCTCACTTAATTCGTGAGACTCAGGAAACCTGGAAATTGGAAATAAAACTTCTGCAGCTTTTTTAAAAACTATTTGCCTCACTTTGCAGTTATCATCTAAAAAATAGCTATTAAGGAACACTGAGTTTTTATATTTAAGCAAATGAAAACAATAAGAATTCACGACATCAAAGATAGGCCAGTGTACTTAGTCTAAGATCAAAAGCCCAACAGTAGTTGACATGGCTCAGTGGGGACCTGCAAGAATTAGTAGCTTCAGAAATAAAGCAGGGAGATTCCCAGAACATCCTTCAGCTCTTCAAGGTCATTGCCAAAGAACCCCAGGACTCCAATATTTAATTGGCTTTTTAAGCTTGAAGTAATTGAGCTCATTTGACTTTATAAGATCTTTGGATGTATCAGTTGTGGGATTTTTAAAAATCATTTTTATAACAAAGTTTCTCAACATGAAATTTTGCTGATGTTGCTGTAGTTATAAAGACAGAGTGGATGCATTCATATTTGATTTTTGCATATCTATTTTCAACAACCTAAAAATAGCAATATTCACACTTGGTTTCTGCTAAAAATTTCAACTCAGGGTTTTTCAAAGAATAAGGAATAGAAAGATGGTAAAAATATTGATGTTTATAATCACAAGACCTAGCCACAAAAATACCGAACACATAGCAGGCAGTTAACAAATAGCATTTGAAAAAGAGAATAAACAAATGAGAGTTTTTTTCTAATCAAGGGTCCAGCTAATGAAAAACACATATTAAGCCAAAAAAGACTGAAAACACTACCAACAAAATGTTTAGTAAAGTGTATATACATATAGATGCTACATATTCAGATTGCTCTATTAAGATAGATTATGATACTTATTTTATAAATTGCTCATACTATCAAATAGCTATCATACAACTATCATACACATAGGTGGACAATTTATCTTCACCATGATGAAGGGAGAGGAGGTTTCTCTCTTCATTTGTTTCTAGGGAGTTTATTGCTGCATTTTGAGAGGCCCGAAGTTGAAATAAAACTAATTCTCAACCCTTTGATTTCTTCTTTTCTCTATCTACACTCTCCCTTGGTGATCTCAGTTTCAAAGTTTTAAATACCATTTATACACTGAAGTTATTTAAATGTATAACTCCAGTCCAGATTGAACCCCTCATTTCCAGAATGATTTGTCTACGTCCTATCCACCTGTACAAAGAGATGTCTAATAAATATTAAAAATTAACATGTCTAAAACTGAACTCCTAATCTATCCTCAACACCTACACTAGCTCAGTCTTCCTTTAACCAAATAATGGCATGTCCATCCCATCTAAACTAAAAACCTGGGTGTCATCTCAATTCTTTTTACTTATTCTCACTAATTCATATCTGATTCCTGAGCAAATGTTTTTCATTCCTGACTCTCAAACTTTCTCAGCATCTCCACTGCACATTATTTCTTATCTGCATATCTAATAGCCTTCTAACAGGTCTTCTAACCTCTTCCAAGAGGATAGTCTCAACACAGAGGCTGGGAGTACACCTAAGTTAGACAATATCACTTCTCTACACAAGACTCTGAACTGGTTTCCTATCTCTCTGGTTAAAGTCAAAGTCTTTATAACGATCTTTGAGGTCCCATGCAATCTTCTGTCACTATGTCTCACCCTCATCTACCACCAATGTCCTCTATAAACATTTCATTCCAAACACACTGGCCCTTAAGTTGTTCCTCAAACACAGCACTTGAACACATCAGAGAGATCACTGCCTCCAGGGCCATTCCTGGTTTTGTTCCTATTCTGAGCATTAAAACAGAGCCTGCCACATAGTAAGTGCACAATAAACATTTGTCAAGCAATTTAATAAATTATAATTTAAGACCTCTGTTAATTTAATTTGTTTTATCAAAAGGACAGATTTTTAAATTCTTCACACAGTGCCAGAAAGTAAGAATAGGCTTAAAGATCAATGGAACCTAATAAGAATGACCAGAAACAATTTTGAAGGGACTCAGATAATTTAAATTGCCAAAAATGGAGTTCAGGGAGACATACACTAAGCCGTAGAAGTGAAGCATCAAGAAAGGAAAACCAAGCAAACAAACTGAGTGACACTGTGAAGATGAGTAGGTATAAGACAGCTTGAAAGCTTGACAGAGCAAGCAGGTTCTACAGGTCTCAAGTGGAAAATGTTTCTCTTAGCTAAACCATGTGTGTGGGGCCAGGGTGTTGTCCGAGCAAGGCTCTTGTGCATAGGAAGTTAAGGGCTCACAGAGGTTTAAACATGTTCTTAGCTTCACAAATCTTTTACTTCTGCAGACACTTTCCCAATACAGATTTTATAAATGATTAATTTAGTTCAACTTTTACTAAAATTTGGAATCCCTTGATACTCTCTTTTTTCCCAATCGATCCATCTTACAAAAAAAAAAACACACTCAGACCATTTTTTTCTACAGGATCCAGTTCTGATCATGTAACTGCAAAAATATTTCAATAGTCCCAGTTCCCTTAACTTGGCCTTTGATGGTCTCCTGGTCTAAATATATCTTTTCACCTTTCAGATCATGGTCCAGAGTGGGTTGGCTGGTGTTCTCTTTTCTTGCAAAGGCCAGAGATCAAGGGTCCTTTCATCTTAGGATTCTTAACTTCTCTAGGTCATTAGAGGCTTCTCTCTTCAGGATGAAAGTGAAGATTGTGCCTGGAGGTTTTTATGGACCAGGCTTGGAGATGCACATAGCTTTTGCCACATTCCATGACTTATCTCAACACTTAAAGAGAAACTGGGAAGTGCAATCAAGCTGTGTGCTCCCAGGAAGAAGAGACAGATATGGGTATTGGTGAGCAAAGGATTTTCCGTGTGTCAATTTGTCACCCCAGCTCCCCTAATTACTCATGTTTCAAGGCATAACCTGGGTTTTCCAGATTCCAGGATCTTCAGTTATGTAAACAGTCTCTCCCCTTCTTGAATGCTTTTAGCATTTGTCTCTACTTTTGCTTTTACTTTCTGTATTTTCTCTTTTTGATAGTTCTTTTAGTATACTATTTTTCCACCAGGTTGAAAGTTCCCTGAGCTGTTGTTGACTGTCTTAGCTGTGCCCAATATGGCACGAGTTGAAAAATATATGTATGCTGAGTGACTTAATGAATAATCCATGTAAATCTCTCAGTTAAAAGGAGAAAAAGTGGATGAGAGCTAAGTAATTTCATAAGCTTAATCCTAAGATTTTATCCTGAGATATTTGGGGAGAGTCAATCACACTGTAACTAAAACACTGTTATCTTTAAACATTTTGAAATGCTCTTAGAAATGCTGATACTCCCATATAAGAACATAAAATAATATTTTTATTTTAAAAACTATTTTGTCATAGGACAGAATGCTTTTGACAATACTTAATTCTTGCCTGGATTTGTTTTTGTTTTTGTTTTTTTTAATTAAAAAATATAGTAAAATTCATTCTTATTAAGGCAATGTTTGATGAGTTTTGACAAGTCCATGTCATGTGACTGCCAACAAAATCAAGACTTAGAACCTTTCCATTACCCTAAAAGTCCCCTTGTGTCCCTTTTGAGTCACTCTCTCTCGTCCCTTCTGGCCCTTGGCAACCATTGATCTGTTTTTTTTTTTCCTTTTTGCCTATAGTTGTGCCATTTCCAAAAAGTAGCATCATACAGAGGGTGGATTTTTGAGCCTGACTTCTCTTCACTTAGCATAATGTATCTGAGATTCATTCATTTGTGGCATGCAGTTTATTTTTATTCCTTAGTAATATTTTGTTGTTGTATAGATCATGGCTTCTTTATCCACTCAAAAGTTGAAGGATTGCCTAAATTTTGAGTAAAATTATCCTAATTTGGAAGATCCCCTGGAGCAGGGCATAGCAACACACTCCAATATTCTTGCCTGGAGAATCCCCATGGACAGAGGAGGCTGGCAAGCTGTGGTCCAGGGTCGCAAAGAGTCGCATGATTGAGCGACTAGGCACAGCACAGCGCATCATCCTAATAAAAATTATTTGCCCTTCTGCTTTCCTCTTCTTTGTCACTTACTATTCTTAGCTGCTGTGCAAGGTTTCTCAGTTCAGTTCAGGCGCTCAGTAGTGTCCGACTCTTTGCGACCCCATGAATCGCAGCGCACCAGGCCTCCCTGTCCATCACCATCTCCCGGAGTTCACTCAGACTCACGTCCATGGAGTCCATGATGCCGGCAAGGTTTCTCAGGATAAGTCATCCTATTACTATTACTTTGCTGACACTTATCTGCTGTTTTGTAAAAAAGCCTAAGTGAACCTGGAGTAGAGATTTGCATCTTGAACAATCAGACAAAAACATTAACATAAATAGTTCATATTTCCATTTTTGATAGTATAACTTTAATTGGTAATTATGCTGCTTTATTCATTGTACCAATAGTTTCTGGGAACTTACTTTTTTCCCGAAACTGACAAATCCTCTGGAGACAGTGGCAAGCAAATACTTGACATAATTTCTATGCTTGCAGAGTTTACTGTCTAATGAAGGAGACATTCAGTTAGGTAAATGGTGATTAAAAAAGAAAAAAATATCAATAATAAAAGTACTAATGGGCTCTGAAACCTGAAACTGTGAGATAAGGCTCAGGAAGTGAAGTTTGAGCAGACATCAGATTAAAGAGAAGAGAGGAGCATTCTAGAAACAGAGAGCAGACACATGACTCTGTCAGAAGGAGGCATAGTATGTATGAAATTTAGAAGCTGAGAGAGCAAAGGAGATGGAGGTGAAGGTAAGAGACGGAAGGACTTAGGAGCCGCGGTCAGTCAGAGTCGTGTTTATTTATGGAAATAAGATCATTCTGGTGAAATTATTAGGAGCTCAGTTTCAGACTTTTAAAATTTGAGGTGTTTTAATGTTCATTTGAAGTAGAGTTGGTTTACAATGTTGTGTTATTTTATGGTGTACAGCAAAGTGATTTTAGCTATATATATTTATAGCTAGCAACCACCTGGGAAGCCCGTATATGGTAAAGAGTCTGCCTACGATGCAGGAGGCGCAGGAGATGCAGGTTCGATCCCTGGGTTGGGAAGATCCCCTGGAGGAGCATGGCAACCACTCTAGTATTCTTGCCTGGAGAACCCCGTGGACAGGGAAATCTGGCAGGCGGTGGTCCATAGGGTCACAAAGAGTCAGACAAAACTGAAGTGATTTTGCATGTGTGCACACACACACACACATATTCTTTATTATATTATTTTCAGTAAGTTTTATTACAATATATTGAATAGAGTTCCCAGTAATGTACAGTAGGACTTTGTTGTTTATCTATTTTATACATAGTAGTTTGTACCTGCTAAACTCAAACTCTTACTTTATCCCCCTCCCCACTCTTTTTCCCCTTTGGTTAACATAAGTTTGTTTTTTACGTCTGTGAGTCTGTTTATTTGTGTCGTATTTTAGATCCCACTTATACTTTACATCATATAGTATTTATCTTTCTCGTTCTAACTTACTTCAGTTAGTATGACAATCTTTAGGTCTGTCCATGTTGCTGCAAATGTCATTATTTCATTCTTTTTTATGGCTGAGCAGTATTCTGTTGTGTGCATATGTGTGTGTGTATGTGTATGTGTGTATGTGTATAAAGATGTGATATAGATACACCATTCATCTGTCTATGGACATTTGAGTTGCTTCCATATCTTGCCTATTGTTAGCGGTGTTGCTATGAATACTGGAGTACATGTATCTTTTTAGTTTTCATCTTTTCTGGATCTAAATCCAGGAGTGGGACTGCTGTATCATATGGCAATTCTATTTTTAGTTTTTTAAGGAAAAGGAATCTTCGTGTGATTTTCCATAATGGCTGTGGAATTTACATTCACATCAACAGTGTAGGAGGGTTCCCTTTTCTCTACACCCTCTCCACCATTTGTTATTTATAGACTTTTTAATGCTTAAGGTGTTTTAAACATTCAAAAGGACTTCTAAGCATTCAGGGTTGGCATGGGTCAAAAGAGTGTTGTGCTAAGCCTGCTGATATAACTCTTTGGATAGTCTGCCTAGGTGTGAATTGAAACACAGTCGTAGATTAGAATACTAGGGCATAGATACAGAGGAAAATAGTAGAAATTAAGATTAATCTTTTAAAACTGCAACATTAAATGGACAGGAAGGGGAGACTAATCCAGCAAGGGAGATTTTAGAAGAACATCCAGAGATATACAAAAAAGCCAGAAATGTGCAGAATGATGAAAATTCAGAGATGAGAGTGTTTCAAAAAGGAGGGACAAGTCAACATAGCAAATGCTACCAAGTGAGAGCAGGTTAGAGAGATAACGGGAGTAGAAGTCACACCAGAGTGGTTTGAAGGGTAAATAGATGGTGAAAAAATGTAGACAGAGAATACACACAACACTTCAGAAAAATATTACTGTAAAGGGGCAGTGGTGAAACATCAGGAGGAAGAAAACATGGCAACTGAGGGCATGAATGATTTGGTGAAGGTTTTCTTTCCTTTAATCTTAAAGACATGAACATGGTTTAAAAAGCTAAAGGAGGGACTTCCTTGGTAGTCCAGCAATTAAAACTTTGCCCTCCAATGCCGGGGGTGCGGCTTCAGTCCCTGGTTATGGAGCTAACATCTCACATGCCTCGCAGTCAAAAAAAATCAAAACATAAAGCAGAAGCGATATTGTAACAAATTCAATAAAAACTTTAAAAATCGTCCACATCAAAACAAATCTTTTTTAAAAAGCCAAGAGATGGAATATATTAAAAGGGAGGTGTTTAGAATAAGAGGGCAGGGGAGGCTGGAAGGAATGGGTTCTAGAAAATAGGTGGTGGAATTCGCGTTAGGTGGTTATAAAGAGAGAGCTCCTTGCTTTTAATAAGAAAGATAGAAACAGATACGGGTGGGATTATTTTTGCTGTCAGTGAAGACAAAAAAAAAAAAAAAAGTTGTCACTTAATGGCTGATGTTTCGCCTGTAAAGTATAAGTTGCTCACTTGTGTCTGATTCTTTGTGATCCCATGGACTGTAGCCCACAGGCTCCTCTGTCCTTGGAATTCTCCAGGCAAGAATACTGGAGTGGATTGCTGTTCCCTTCTACAGGGTATCTTCCTCCAGGGATCAAACCCTGGTCTCTTGTATTAAAAGCAGATTCTTTACCATCTGAGCTGCCAGGGAAGCCCATTTTCTCAGTAGCTGTTACTGTTAAGTCACTTCAGTCGTGTCCGACTCTGTGCAACCCCATAGACGGCAGCCCACCAGGCTCCCCCATCCCTGGGATTCTCCAGGCAAGAACACTATAGTGGGTTGCCATTTCCTTCTCCAGTGCATGAAAGTGAAAAGTGAAAGTGAAGTCGCTCAGTCGTGTCTGACTCTTAGTGACCCCATGTTCTGCAGCCCACCAGGCTCCTCCGCCCATGGGATTAACGGCAGCCCACCAGGCTCCCCCATCCCTGGGATTCTCCAGGCAAGAACACTATAGTGGGTTGCCATTTCCTTCTCCAGTGCATGAAAGGGACCCTTAGCGACCCCATGGACTGCAGCCCACCAGGCTCCTCCGTCCATGGGATTTTCTAGGCAAGAGTACTGGAGTGGGGTGCCATTGCCTTTTCTCTGTAGGTGGTGAAGTCGCTCAGTCGTGTCCGACTCTTTGCGACCCCATGGACTGTAGCCTATCAGGCTCCTCCATCCATGGGATTCTCCAGGCAAAAATACTGGAGTGGGTTGCCATTTGGAAGGTAAATCAAAGCACTGAAAGAGTCTGCAGGTCTGAGTGTTGGTGGTTTAAACTGAATAGAAAAGGTTGGAAATGACAGCTGAAATGTGAGACAGTGAATTAACAGAGACTGGCATAGGCTTGACATAAACTGATCACTTCCTGGATTGCATTCAAATCATCCTCTACCCATATGTTCAGTGCTTACCTTTGTAACAGTCTCTGCAGTATCAACTTACCAAACAAATGAGAGGAAATCTCTACACTCAACTCTTTCTCCCAAATTGTTCCTTTCACAGATAGTCATACTATGCAGACACATCTAGAAATGCACAGCTTCACACTTATGCCTTTTCTTAATGTCCCTTCATGAGGAAAATGTTATTCCCATGGGCACTGGAATTTGCCCCAGAACATTTGTGGCTTCCTCAAAATTTTTCTTCGAGATCCTTCTGCTGAGATATCAATCTATGGGTGGCATTCCCCATTCCTCTTTAGACTGTAGTCGTCTTCTCATGGATTTGAGAATATTATTAACTTTGTGATTTTTAGCATAAAAAATTGATTTGGTGTAATTGGCCTGGAGTAAAATTGTCCATGCAATATTATTGTGCCTCTTGGTAAAGTCCTTCACAGCTAAAACAGTGCATTATCAAAGTATGTGATTAATGTTTTCATAGTTTCTATGAAATCACTATGACCAAATTTTCCATAATTATATATTGGCAACCACTTTTTAGTAACACAAATATAGACACTATGTGTGCCACATAGTAGGCAGTGAATGTTGCATTCCACCTTTAATTTGAGGGAAGTAAGGGAAGAAGAGAAGGAAGGATCTACAGACACCACGTCCACTTTGCAACAGAATATAATAAAATATATTATAAATTGTAAGTATTTCTTTATTTATAAATTATATTCAAGTTTTAGTCATGCCTTTTGCTAAGCCAAAGTGAATCCTCCCATGCAGGTGTTAATGCTTTAAATTATAATTGGTCAAGGAGCCTAGTTATGAAGAAAAATTAGATGCTTATATGATATCAATGTCTGGGTGCTCAGAAAAAAATATAATTAAAGTTCATTGCTAATGCATGTAAACAAAATATAAAACAAAGCTGCATGACTTAAGGCTTTTTAATGTATTCTATTAAAAAAATTTTTGTTCTATTAAAGAAAATGTTAACAGCACACAGCAATTTTGGAAAATAACTGTAAGAGGGAATAGTATCTTAAAATGACCATCTGCCTTCCTGATTTAGGATCACTCATCTACAGCCTGTAGGCTGTGTCCAGGGTAAATATTTGCTAATGTTTTCTGTTTTCTTATTCCTTTGAGTGGATAATTTTGTGTCATGAAGCTTTTACCTTGTAGTACAATATTCTTACTTGATTTTTCTTAAAATTATGTTACAGTCAAGTTTAAAAAAAAAAATATATATATATATATATAGATGCCTTAACAGGATTTAGGAAGAAAAAAGAGGTAATGGGAAAACAGACTACATGCAAGTGACCTTCTGTAGTGAATTTCACTGTTTTTCAAGTGTGGCAAGAATAATAAATCTTGGCAGTTGAAACTTGCTATTCACCTGAGGGCTGCCAATCACTCCCATTTTGAGAGACAGAATTTGTGAATTGTCAACACATCTTTTAGGCGAGAAACCAGTGTTCATCAAGAGTAGAATGAAAACAAATGCTCAAATAAATTGAAAATCAAAATGCTTCCTGGTCATCTGATCTTGAGAACATATTACATATAACCTACAGTACCTATGTGATAACAACTGTAATATGTGAGATGCAGATGACAAAATGCGTAACTATTAGTGCACTTCTTAGATGGATTATATTCTGGAGATCAGTGACTGGAGTTTTTTCTGCATTCCTTAAACAGTAAACTATTTCTCAGTGAGCAACTCCCATAAATACAGCCCTATCACACTGGAACTGCTGACAGCCTAGTAGGAGATTTCAGTGGTGGAAGCCAGGACTAAACACGCTGAACTACATTAGAGGTGGTCCCTGGAGGACAGAATTGAACTTCATTGGCAAGGGCACAGTAAGAGTTCCATTTGACTCCTCATTAAACCTCTCATAGGGATTACAGCTCCTTCTCTGTGGCTGCTATTGCTTCTCTTTCTACAGAAGAGATAGATGTGAACGCTTAGTCCTGGGTATCTTTTTTTTTTTTTTTTTTTTTTTTAGGAAAAGATTTACTTTTCCTGATCAAAACAAAGTCTCTTGCAGATTTAAAAAAAAAATGGTCTTCCAGTTTCTTGCTCACTAACCACCTTATTATTTCCTAAGGAAGTAGAGAGCTTTATTTCATTTTGTGAGAATTCATTTTTAAATGCCTGTCTTAGGGAATGCAAGAGATTCTGTTCTATCTGCATTTATTATTTGTCCCAGAAATGCAGCATTATGGAGGAAACAGTTGGTGCTAACGATCTCAGCCTTCTTTATCAAGCAGTGTCATTGTGGTCATGTCATCACAACAAACATTTTGAAGCATACATTACTATAGGCACCTTATGTTGCCCATGGCCATTATTGTGGATTTGGAGTCCTCAAAATAGTGAAATAAGATTCACCATCCTTTGGAAGTACTGCACTGGGAAAACCAATCAATAGTTCAAAAAGCACACAGCAGGCTCTATGGATTGAAAACCCCACACAGGTGATGATGCAGCATTTGCATTCTTCTTGGTTGTCTCTCCCAGAAAGATTCTCAAGCTTGCTATTTTTCTAAGTGCAATAAAAGCAAATGAAAGTATTTTTTTCCAGCAATGGCTCAGTTCTCTTCTCTGAAGAGAACATTTTCTCTGATTATGAAATAACACCCTCAGTATTCAGGACAGCTAATCACAGTATCAGAATGGAATATTAAAAATGTTAACAACTAATTCTTCACTGGGGAATGCTTTACTGCTTACTGTTTACTGTTATTGTTCTCCCAAAGTGGTCCATGTGTGCAGGTGTACAAGGGCATAAAGGGCTAAGCAAATAGTGATGTAAGTGATAAAGAGAAAAACAGAAAAACAACATAGAAGAGATGATTATTGTAAAAATGTACATTACTGTGAAAGTTCTTTTTGCATTTACATGATGAATGTATGATGAGTAGACTATTTCTAACACCCTACACACATCCGTTAAGCCTATATCCGTGCAGTATCTACACACCCATGGTTGGGTCCTCAGTCACCCAGTTGTGTCTGACTCTTTGTGACCCCATGGACTGTAGCCCATCAGGCTCCTCTGTCCATGGGATTTTCCAGGCAAGAATACTGAAGTGGGTTGCCATGCCCATCTCCAGGGGATCTTCCCTACCCAGGGACTGAACTGTGTCTCCTACCGCTCCTGCTTTGCAGGTGGATTCTTTACCACTGAGCCACTGGGGAAGCCCATTTACACATGCATACATGAACAAATGCACACATATATGTATCTTTATATATGTTCATAATCCACAACATGGGCACACATACTTTAAAATCTAACTTTATTTAAAGTAGAAATTGTTGGAAACTTATGAGTGTGGTTTTGGCCTAAACATCTTTTTGGTTACAGACATGAGATCATTTTACTGTCACTTTTGGGAGTGAGTGGGAATAGAATTCTGCTTTTAGGAGCTTCTGAATATAAAGAGAATATATCAAACCAAAACCCTACAAGCCTAGTCCCAAGAATAAAATTTTCAGATAGCCCATGACTCTGACTTAGAGGGATGGAGAAACAACTCATATTTTCTCAACAGAAAGAGAAGGTCCAGGCCAATCAAGTGTGGACATAAGGGCACTAAATTGAGTATGTCAAGAGAAGAAGGTGAGAAGGAAGTAGTTTCTAAAGGAAGACACCAAAGGCATAAATTCAGACCATTATTCTGTATTTATGCAAATAAGAAATCAGTACATGTATATACTCATGTAAATATATTCAATTTAAACCTTTCTCAGATGCACAAATACATACCAGCCATCTGTGCAAACAAATATGGAATCACTATGTTGTACTTCTGAAACTAATACAATGTCATATGTCAATTATAGCTCAATTAAAAAAAAAATAGTACAGAAAGGTCCCACGTACCTCCAACTAGTTTCCTTCAAGAATAACATCTTATATAACTATAGTATTTAGGTATTAAAATCAGACAACTGCCAGTGGGAGCATTCGGAGACCTTATTCAAATTTCACCAGTTTGCACTCATTTGTATGTGTTTCTATACAATTTTATCATCTGGGTAGATTTGTGTAACTACCACCACAGTCAAGATACAGAACTGTTTTATCACCACTTTTAACTTACACACCCTCTCTTTCCCCTCCTCCTACTCATACTTTGCTAGTGGGAATGTAAAATGACACAACGACTCTGGAAATGTTCAATAGTTTCTGTAATCATTAAACATTTTAAAAAGTATATAAATGTTTATATGTTTATAAATACGAGTCATATAATGTGAACAAACCTTCTCCTATATTCCACTCAGGTTTCAAAGGACAGCCGTTGCAGTTTACAAAACCTCTGACTTCAAACAGAAAAAAAATATATATATATGTATATATATATATATGCTAGTTCCTCCTGGATGAGTGTTGGATAGAGAGAATGAGAGGTTTTTTTATTTTATTAATTTGTATTGAAGTATGAAGTGAAAGTCACTCAGTCCTGTCCAACTCTTTGAGATCCCATGGACTATACAGTCCATGGACTTCTCCAGGCCAGAACGCTGGAGTGCGTAGCCTTTCCCTTCTCCAGGGGATCTTCCCAACCCAGGGATCAAATCCAGGATCTCCCACATGGCAGGCGGATTCTTCACTAGCTGAACCACAAGGGAAGTATAGCTGCGTTACAATGTTGTGTTAGCTTCTGCTGTACAGCAAAGTGAATCAGCTCTACTTGTACATGAGGTGAGGTGAGATGAAGTCGCTCAGTCGTGTCCGACTCTTTGCGACCCCATGGACTGTAACCTACTAGGCTTCTCCGCCCATGGGATTCTCCAGGCAAGAATACTGGAGTGGATTGCCATTTCCTTCTCCAGGGGATCTTCCCGACCCAGGGATCGAACCCGGGTCTCCCGCATCAGAGGCAGACGCTTTAACCTCTGAGCCACCAGAGAAGCCCCACTTGTACATGAGCGCATGCTAAATAGCTTCAGTCATGTCTGACTCTTTGTGACCCTATGGACAATAGCCCGCTAGGGTCCTCTGTCCATGGAATCCTCCAGGCAAGAATACTGGAGTGGGTAGCCATGCCCTCCTCTAGGGGACCGTCCCCATCCAGGGATCCAATCCACCTCTCTTATGTCTCCTGCAATTTGCAGGCAGGTTCTTTTTCACTAAGGCCACCTGGGAAGCCCATCAGTTCAGTTCAGTTGAGTCGCTCAGTCGTGTCCGACTCTTGCGACCCCATGAACGTCACCAACTCCTGGAGTTCATTCAAACTCAAGTCCATCGAGTCAGTGATGCCATCCAGCCATCTCATCCTCTGTCGTCCCCTTCTCCTGCCCCCAATCCCTCCCAGCATCAGAGTCTTTTCCAATGAGTCAACTCTTTGCATGAGGTGGGCAAAGTGCTGGAGTTTCAGTCCCAGCATCAGTCCTTCCAAAGAACACCCATACCTGTACATATATCTCCTCTTTTTTGGATTTCCTTCCCATTTAGGTAATCACAGAGTAAACAGCGAAACTCTCTGTACCATACAGTAGGCTGGAGAATGGGAGTATTTAAATGGGAGGAAAAGAGTGGAAACAGGAAGGATTATCCTCCTGAGTGGGCTTTTCAGATGGTGCTAGTGGTCAAGAATCCGCTTGCCAATGCAGGAGATGCCAGAGGTGCAGGTTCAATCCCTGGGTCCGGATGATACACTGGAGTAGGAAGTGGCAACCCCCTCCAGTATTCTAGTCTGGAAAATTCCATGGACAGAGGAGCCTGGCGGGCTACAGTTCATGGGGTCGCAAAGAGTCAGACACACGCGCACGCGCGCACACACACACACTCACACACACACATACACACACTGAGTTCCATCATTACATTCACAACCACCACTCCCCCCCACAAGGGTTAACTGCAACTGGTAGCAGATGTAGGTAGATCTAGAGGGGACCCGGGTTTCCAGCTCATGAGTTGCTCAAGAGGAGTCCAGGAAGAACTCTTGCGTCCCAGAGACTGTGGAAAGCGTTGGGGCGGAGCCTGGAGTGAGGGGCCGAACAGCGCGGCGAGGCGGCGGGCGGACCCTGGTGGGAGGGCCCCGCGGCTGCTGTCACTTTACGAGTCCGCAGCCCGGAGCGCGAGTATCTCGGCTGCCGGAGGACCGCGGCGGGCGGCGCGCAGGGTCCCCGCCTCTCGCTCCCCACGCGGACGCCGCGCCAGAGCCTCGCCCACTCCAATCCCCACCCTCACCATCCTTAACTGTTAAAGAGCAGCGGCGCCTGGCGCGTTCCTAGAGGATCCCGGGTGCAGAAGGCGGAAGGCGAGCAGGCGCAGGGGGACAGGAAAGGCAGGATGCGCCCTCCCGGAGCAACCTCGGCGCCCAGGGTCTGAGGCTGAAGCCCCAGCTCGCCATTGTGAGCCGCCGGCAGAGCCGGGCCGCGCCACCGTACTCCCGGCTCCCCGTCCACGCCGCGATGGGGCACCTGCCCACGAGGACGCGCGGCGGCCGCCGCCTCCTGCCTCTGCTCTGGCTCTTTGTGCTGTTCAAGGTAGGGGACCCCCCCCCCAGCCCCCGCGGTCCTGCCTGCGCCCGCGCTCCGGCGCCCTAGCTCTGCCGCCCGGGAGCCGCGCGCCCCGCGGGCGGGATGGCCCGGCTGCCGGCAGCGCCAGCTGTGCCGCCGGAGCGCACGCTTTGTTGTCCTTGCCTCTGCGTGTTCCCCGCGGGCTTAAGGGATGGAGTGGAAGAACAAGGAAGTTTGCTCCCTCCAGCTTTGACCCTTTGTGCTCTTTGACCGCCTTCGGCATCTCCATCAAAGGTCGGCCCTCCGGTGGTGCTTCCTCAGACAAAATGAGGTCACTTTCCCTTCTGGTCGCCACTGCACCCAATGCTGCTCACCTTTCTACCCTCCCCCAACGAGGTTGTGGAGTCTTTGTCTTAATTTACTTTCTGCTGGAATGATACACCGGGGGCTGAGCTCCCTGGCCGAAAATGGACTGCCGGGGTGGGTAGTGAGCTTGATTGCCTTTGACTAAGGAGTGTGAGCTTGAGGCTGGACGGATCCTTCTCCCCAAGTTCTCCTCTCCAACCTTTACAAAGTCTCTAGACTTTCCCTCACTATATTTACTGAGGATGCTACCTCTAAATTTCAGTGTCAGACATCTATATAATTAACTTTGTCGTGTCTTCTTTGGAATATCTTCCTCAGTGTTTTACTTTGGGGAATATAAACCAGACAAGGGCTGCTTTAAAAGAAATCCTAGTTTGATAACTATACTGTACATAAAAATTTTTAAAGAAATTTAAGTTAGATGTCTTTGGAGAAGTGTTATGAAGTTATAAGGAAGGTAATTGTCTTTTCTTCGTGTCTTCCGGGTGCCTACTTCAGTTGTGTTATTTAGTCCTTTTTTTGGCAAAGCAAACGCAAGTGTGTCGACAGGTGACCAGGAGCTATCCTTTCAGCACCACAGCGCTATCTACCTTAGAGATGGATGAAATATTAATGGATGCAAACGTTTTATTATCAAAGAGTCACTTCTTGCTCATACGCACCATTAATTATGAATGTCTGATAAAGAGATAGTGGAACAGAGCCAATGGATTGAGAACAGCCAGTTTCAAATATTCCATATTTTCATTTACCTTCGTGGAAAAAGGAAAAATAGTTTCTGGGAGAATCAGCAATAGAAAGCCTAAACACAATTCCAAATTATACTTAATATGTTTTTACATTTTCTGAAGCTATCAATAATTTTTTTGATCTGATAAATAATGAGCTTGGTCATATATTTATACTCTAAGAGGTTGCTCTCTAAGTAGACACCATAAATGTGTACTTTCTATGAACATGCACAAACTTTGAAGTTCCTATTAGTATTTCTATTTGTCATATTCTGTCATGTCTATTATGTCTATGCAACACTTGTCATGAATGCAAAGTGAGAAATTGAATCACCACACATTTTCCTAAGTAACAGCTAGGACTTGCACATATGACATCTGATCCAAATTGAACCTTTGGCAGTATCTCAGGTTTTTATTTGAATGCTTTATACTGAGCAAGAATTTCAGAAATGGTCAAATGATGAGTTTGGGAGTGGAGGAAGAGTGCCATAAATAAAATGGAAAAATTTGTGGCAGGAGTTCTAATCAGAAACTTGATATTGGAATTAGAAATTGCAGTCAGTGATGGAATAGACTAATAGATGTTCACCCAGTTCCACATAATAAATGTTTTCCTGCACATTTGTAGTTTAGTGTAACTTATGATAGTAAGTACATTAATAAAGCTTGCCATTTAATAAATACTGTCATGGGACAAATGATCTTGTAAAGAAAATCATTATTTTATATTTCATGCAAATGCAGTATTTTATGTCTCCTGAATATAAAGTATAACAGAGAAAGGATATATATATATATATATATATATAAGTGTTAGTCACTTAGTCATATCCGACTCATCGTAACCCCATGCACTGTGGCCCGCCAGCCTCCTCTGTCCCTGGGATTTCCCAGGTAAGAATACTGGAGTGGGTAGCCATTCCCTTCCCTATATGTCTGTGTATATATACATATGCATATATACATATACATATATATATATACACTATACCCACTATATCAGTCTTCTAGGTATTTTGCATATGCTATTTCATTCACTTATTTTGTTACAATTGACAAGAAAGTGGTTAACCAGGCACATAGAATAATGCATTTACATTTTGGAAATAGTATATTTCACAGTAAATTTGGTTCACAGCATAATCTTTCCACAATTTGGAGATGCTTTTGCATTCAAGATCCTGAATAAATGACAGTTGAACAGTCCGCTGGAAACTATCACAACATTGTTGATTGGCCATATTCCAACATAAAAGTTTAGTAGAAAATAATTTTAAAAATTAAAAAAAGGAAACGTAGCATTCCATTATTAAATGCCAAGTTGTTGGTTGAATCTCAGTGATGAAATCTAAAAAGATTTATCTGTGTTGAGTCAGAACAAACCCATTTCCCTATGTGATTGACTATAACCAATTTCATTGCTGTAGCCTCAAGATGCCTGGCTGAGGAAGACTTTGTGCATTGTTCTCTGTTCATGGTTTAGAGATGGACACATTTAATCAAGCATATCCAATTGTTTAAGTCACCCACTTTATGTTATAAGGTTAATATCTGTATAATTGATGTTTCCCAAGCACAATGTTGGTTATGAGGATTTTTACTTTCATATAAATAGTGGCATAAAAAGAGAAAACAAAAGAAAGAACTTTGTTATCAAATATCCTACCAAACTCACTTGAGCTTCCCAGGTTGCCCAGTGGTACAGAATCTGCTGCCGATCGATGCAGGAGATGCTGGTTCTATCCTTGGGTCAGACAGATGCCCTGGAGAAGGAAATGGTAACCCACTCCAGTATTCTTGCCTAGAAAAATTCCACAGAGAGAGGAGCCTGATGGGCTACCATCTGTGGGGTCACAGACTCTGACACGACTGAGCATGTGCACACACACCAATCTCAAAGTGTTCTACACATGCTGTGCTCTGCTTAGTCGCTCAGTCGTGTCCAACACTTTCTGACCCCATGGACTGTAGACTGCCAGGCTCCTCAGTCCATGAGATTCTCCAGGCAAGAATATTGGAGTGGGTTGCCATGCTCTCCTCCAGTGGGATCTTCCCAACACAGGGATCGAACCCAGGTCTCCTGCATTGCAGGCAGTTTCTTTACCATCTGAACCACTGGGGAAGGCCAAGAATGTGGAGTGGGTAGCCTATCCCTTCTCTGGGGATCTTCCCGACCCAGTAATCGAACCAGGGTCTCCTGCATTACAGGGGGATTCTTTACCAGCTGAGCTACCAGGGAAGCCGTTCTATCCATGTGTAAACGTAAATGGAGTAGTGTTAATATTTATCTGGTGATTCTCCCTCTCCATACATCTTCCCATAATTTCAGGGAAACAATGTAATTTCTCTCGCCCAGCCTATCTTTACTAAACCTCTCCTTGAAAATTACTTCCTATATCACTTCACTCCACATCAGTATTTTCTCAATGAAGATGTAAATTGTGGAATATGACATCATAAGAATTAAAATTCTGCTTCCCTGAAATGGTTCCCATTAGTGGTCAACTGGAAGTTTCCCTAAAGTCATCGGCTTGGCATGAAACCTTCTTTCTTTCTTAACCTCCTCTCTATATTTCCTTCCATCTCTGCTCTTACTTGATATATAATCAGGGAACATTAAATTTGAAAGGGTCTCAATTACATTTTCTGAAAGAAGTTTATGTTTAATTCTATAAAGCATAACTGTTATCATGCTGACCATAGTATTTATTCAGGAGAAATACCCACTTTCCAAGGTCTATCTGTCTTTCTCTACTTCCTTTCCCCTGCCCCTCTCTTTTGATGTGGGCCATTTTTAAAGTTTTTACTGAATTTGTTACAATATTGCTTCTGTTTTATGTTTGGGTTTTTTTGTCCATGAGATATGTGAGATCTCAGCTTCCCAACCACAGATGGAATCCTCACTCCCTCCATTAGAAGACAAAGTCTTAACCACTGGACTGCCAGGGAAGTCCCTTATCTTTCTTTTTCTCCCTAATTCTCTTCACCACCTCCATTTCTCTCCCTCTTTCCCTGCTCTCCCTCCCACCCCACACACATACAGGCACAGACACACAGAAAAATCTTCACTTTCCTTTTTGAAGTTTTACATTCACATTTTATATCACACAAGGTTGGCAGTTGAACCACAATCTTTTCATCTTTCTGAAGCAGCTTATACCATTCTCCTTGCAGTGAAGTTTGCTGCCATTAATTTCTTTGTCAATTGACTTCCTTGGCAAATGTTGTTGCCAACCTATTAGAAAAACTCTTTTACATGTGACATCGCTAGTAAATTGGAGCAGGTTCACTGGGCTGGACTTCTACAGGGAATTGGGTGATAATCCTTCCCAACGTGAGCATCTGTTTGCTTCTGTTCTTTGCTATGTGAAAGACTGTTGCTCTGTGAAGGTATTAAAAAATTCAGACTTACCTGTTTCTCATTTGGCTCATAAGAAAATATGTGTCTGTATGAATAAATAATTTAAAGCAAGGGGAGTTTTACTTTATTTTTTAAATGTAGTGCTAGTTCTAGTATTTAAATATCCACCTTACAGGTATTTAAATTTATAAGTACATTGATTCTTTTGTTTTATAAACATAATCTTGACTTGAGTCTTTAGTGTTTCCAAAGGATCTTGGTGTTGGATAGAGTTGGTACATCTGTGTGAGCCATTGTGATTGGTAGCAGCTTAGCACACCAGAATGCCTCACAGCTGTGACCACAGATATTTATTTTTCATTTTCTTCCTAATATAATACCTTCAGGTACACAGTTCCAGTGGTGTTGTATTTTCAGAAGTATAGCATAGTGCAGTGATGAGCTTTACAGGAAAAAAGCAGTATGTTCCTTTAGTTACTCCAAATACATTGTAAATGTTTTTGAAATAAAGCCAAGTCTATTGTAAATTTCGGAGAAGGCAATAGCAAGCCACTCCAGTACTCTTGCCTAGAAAATCCCATGGATGGAGGAGCCGGGTAGGCTGCAGTCCATGGGGTCGCTAGGAGTCGGTCGCGAGTGAGCGACTTCACTTTCACTTTTCGCTTTCACACAATGGAGAAGGAAATGGCAACCCACTCCAGTGTTCTTGCCTGGAGAATCCCAGGGACGGGGGAGCCTGTTGGGCTGCCGTCTATGGGGTCGCACAGAGTCGGACACGACTGAAGCGACTTAGCAGCAGCAGCAGCAGCATTGTAAATTTTGGGCTTCCCTTGTGGCTCAGCTGGCAAAGAATCCACCTGCAATGTAGGAGACCTGGGTTCGATCCCTGGGTTGGGAAGATCTCCTGGAGAAGGGAAAGGCTACCCACTCCAGAATTATTCTTGCCTAGAGAATTCTAGGCAAGAGTTGAATACGACTGAGCGACTTTCACTTCCACTTTCATTGTAACTTTTTGTCTTCTATTGTGCCTAGTATGCAATGTTAGGCATATGATAGAAGTTTAATAAACAGGATTTAAATTTTTGGCATTGTATAAGTAGTTTTTGACAGAGATGTGGTTAAGTATCAGTCATATTGAGTTGTGAACTCATCTTTAAGGAAAACATGATGAAATTAGCATTGTGTGAATTAAATCATTATAATTATAAAGCAATCATTATACCAAAAATATATTACCCATCCCTTATATTCAGTTTAGTTCAGTTCAGTCACTCAGTCGTGTCCGACTCTTTGCGACCCTACAAATTACAGCACGCCAGGCCTCCCTGTCCATCACCAACTCCTGGAGTTCACTCAGACTCACATCCATCGAGTCCATGATGCCATCCAGCCATCTCATCCTCTGTCGTCCCCTTCTCCCCCTGCCCCCAATCCCTCCCAGCATCAGAGTCTTTTCCAATGAGTCAACTCTTCACGTGAGATGGCCAAAGTACTGGAGTTTCAGCTTTAGCATCATTCCTTCCAAAGAAATCCCAGGGCTGATCTCCTTCAGAATGGACTGGTTGGATCTCCTTGCAGTCCAAGGGACTCTCAAGAGTCTTCTCCAACACCACAGTTGAACTTGTAAAAGTCTTAAATCAAAACACCTACATGGTCAGTTCAGTTCAGTCACTCAGTCATGTTGGACTCTTTGTGACCCTCTGGACTGCAACACACCAGGCTTCCCTGTCTATCCCCAACACCCGGAGCCTACTCAAATTCATGTCCATCGAGTTGCTGATGCCATCCAACCATCTCACTCTCTGTCATCCCCTTCTCCTCCTACCTTCAGTCTTTCCCAGAATCAGTGTCTTTTCCAATGAGTCAGTTCTTCACATCAGGTGGCCAAAGTATTGGAGTTTCAGCTTCATCATCAGTCCTTCCAATGAACACTCAGGACTGATTTCCTTTAGGATGGATTGGTTTGATCTTGCAGCCCAAGGGACTCTCAAGAGTCTTCTCCAACACAGTTCAAAAGCATCAATTCTTTGGTGCTCAGCTTTCTTTATAGTCCAACTCTCACTTCCATACACAACTACTGGAAAAACCATAACTTTGATTAGATGGACATTTGTTGGCAAAGGAAATACCCATATGGTATTTCCCTCCAAAAGAATACTTTTGATTGCTCATTTATTCATCACTGTTACCTAAACTGCTATTAGCTGTCATCAGTTAAAAGTCTGTGTTGAGGACTTCCCTGGTAGTCTGGTGGTTGGGAATCCCCCTGCCAATGCAGGTGAAATGGGTTCAATCCCTGGTCTGTGAGAATTCCACCTGTTGGGAGGCAGTTAAGCCCATGTGCCACAACTACTGAAGTCCATGCTCACCTCGAGAAAGTCTGCAACAGCAACAAAAACCCAATGCAGCCAAAAATAAATAATATGTTTAAAATATGATATATTTTGTAGAAGTTTGAGTTAAAATACTATGAGGAATAACTTTCCTTACCTTTATATATGACCTACAACTTCAGCCAATATGCAGATACACAGGTGATATTTTTGCTTCCTCTTCCATATCATCCTTCTTCTGTGACCAGTACCAACTGGAACTGACAAAGATTTCTGCATTCTTCTAATAGAAATCCCTCTGATTTTTTGCCATAACTTTGCTTTTAGGATATGAGGCCTTTTCTACAGCCTGGTCTTAGTCGTGTCTGTGGTAGTGTTCAATCCAGGGGCATAAACCAATGCAAAGCCTTAAAGAACTCTTCTATGGTGCTCCTGGAGCCACATTGGTGTCAGCTCCTTCTGCCAAATAAATATGTGGGAGACCTCCTTGTGCACTTGTGTCACTGATTTGAGAAGCTAAAACAAGGTTAACATGGCACCAGTGGAATGAACACGAGGGTAAATGGGGTAGGACAAAACTAGAGACAGAACACAAAGTCTCTTGTCCCCTCCTCTTCTGGTGCTGTTGGTTCCAGCACGTTCCATATTGTTTCTATCAATGATTCAGAAGGGTATATAAGTAACCTTCTTGAACACCTCTTATGTAATCTGTCATCACTAATTACTCCTAATTAATGAGCTTGTTCTTTCCTAAGCTTGTTCTTGGTCTTCAGAGTGCTGATTTCTAGGTTTTTTTTTTTCCTCTGTACATGGTGCCTTCCAATTTATTTCTATGAGTATAACCATATCTTATCTCTGTGTGAGAAAATCATCCTCAACTCATTCATTCAGAATCTAAGTCTCCAGTAAAATGTGTCTCTTTCCCCTAGGCATTCTAAGTCAATTCCTTTACTTCTAAATATACTAAAATCACCAAACAAATAAGAGGATGTTTGAAACAAGGTTGTAGATGTTTCTGGATAGAGCAGTTTTCCTCTCCTTTTTGTCAAGAAATTGAGATGAAAGAGAGAGAAATGATATATACTTGAAAAAATCTTTCAGAAACAGAGAATCAGAATTGAAACTACGAATCTGAGTTCAAGGGCTGTGTTACAAATTATAAATTATAATTACTGTAAGAAAATGAATATTTTCTGTAATTTCTGTAAGAAAATGAATATAGAGAAAATTAAGGAATCAAAAGAAAAAAGTTTGATGAAAGCAGTATATTGCCAACCTTCTATCTATATGTAAATGTTTTTCTTATTGAATACTCTTCATTTCTTTGGTTTCCCACTTTTCCTAAATAGGAATACTGTGCAGTTCATTTTTAGAACAATAAAAATGTTGTTTTCTCTCATAAAGCAAATTAAAACCAAATGAATCTGGTCATTTTGCACCTTTCAGTTCAGTTCAGTTCAGTTGCTCAGCCGTGTCCGACTCTTTGCGACCTCATGAATCGCAGCATGCCAGGCCTCCCTGTCCATCACCAACTCCCAGAGTTCACTCAGACTCACGTCCATCGAGTCTGTGATGCCATCCAGCCATCTCATCCTTATACTAGCAAATAAAAATAGTAGGGATGTGATTTATCTACAATGTAGAGGTACAAAATCAGAACTATTTTTTGTAACACTAATGTATATGTGATTTAAATTATGAATGTTTCTCTTGTTTTGTATCATCTCATTTAACTGTTATTTAGAAAAACTGAGAGTTTTGTTGCGTTTTTTCAGACCCACTGTTGTGAAAAGCATGGTAGCATTAAGGAAAATACAAATTTATATGCATGGAAATCAAGGGATGGAAGTCAGTTTAAGGAGATTCCTATATGCTGTGCCAGAATGTAGAGTCTTTACCCTCTAGGTGGAGAAGACTATTGAAGGGTTTAATCAAAGCTGAATGGAATAAGATTTGCATTTTTGATAGAGCCTTTCGCTGTAGGAAAGGCTTTCTCAAAGGTATACCAGATCGGGAAGCAGTTAAGCTTCTGGGAGGTTATTGTAATGATTCAATTAAGAGATATAATACAAACCTTGACACTAGGGTGATGGGAAAAGGGACCAAAGGAAGCAAGGTGGTGTTCAAAATAGCTGAAATGACAAGACTAGTTACATGTGGGAAATTAATGAAAGAGAAGTCCAAGGTCTTTTCCAAGTTACTGATATCTTTACTTGAAATGTTGCTACTGTTATGATACCAAGTGGGCTGGTGGTATCCATTCTCTCCTCCAGATCAGCGTACCCCTTTCTCTACCCACAGTGCCAGGGAGCTCCCCTATAAAGGCTGCTTCTTCAGGTCCCCTTGCCCTTAGTGAGTTTGACTGATAGGAAGCATCAGAGTCCTTATTCCCCCAGTGTCCACCTTGGCTGAACCCTGATAGGCAGTAGATTCAGTCTCTCTTCCAATCTTGTAGTCCGCCTTTCTATTAAGACCAAGTTCTGGCCAAGTTCCAGAAACAGCTTCTTGGTCCCTGTAGGATAATAGCTTCTCACTGCTGCTTCTCCCTGGGTACTTTAACATCCCTATTTAGCATCATTATTTCTGCTCCACACCTTAATTAACAGTCTTTTGATTAAACTCTATGAAGTTTCTCCTGCCTGCACTGCTGGGACCTCTACTGCTGTAGTGCATGGTGAGGTTAGTGGAGGGCCTCTTGAGTTTGACTTGCCTAAAAAAGCAGGTGCTTAGTTGTTAGATATGAGTCTGATCTAGGGGAAAGGGCAAACCTGAAGTGTTCTGAATGGGGATGTTTCAGCAGAGGGCAAAGGAGAGAAGGGCAATGGGCCAGGGTGGGACCTTGAGGAGCACTAACATTTAAGAAGGAACCTTGGAAGGTGAAGAAGGAATAGCCAGAGAGGTATAAGAATCAAGGAACCCAAGCTCTGGTTTTGAGTGGGAGTAATTTGTCAACAGCATCAAAACAACTTCCTGTAAACTATGGTCTGGAAAATCTTTGGATTGGGAAATAGTCTGTTGGTCTCTTACAGCTTGGGAAGGGTGGCATGCTTCTGGGAATTGAAGAGTTAAGAACTGGCCTCTTGTTTGTTAGGATAAGCATCTATGTCCCTGTCTATATTTATACTTTGCAAATAAGATGTAGAGAAAATAATGTATGGACACCAAAGGGGAAAGGAGTTAATCTCTGCATTGGAGGCGGACGCGTTAATCTCTGAGCCACCAGGGAAGCAAGCTACTTCTTATCTAATATGACTGCCAATTGGTCATCAATGGAAGAATTGCTGTCAGCTGAGAACTAACTGTTCCACTTTGGAGCAGTCATTTCATTGTTTGGTTTGGTGTTGAGATAAGCTGGCTCTGGCTGTATCTTCCACATATTATTTCTATCCCTGTCTTATTTTAGTATGGGACTATGTTGTGACTGTTCCTGCTTTCTTGAATGTTAGGAACAATTGCTTGCCAACAGACTTGTCAGGCTATAAAGATAATATGTGAGAAGCTTGTCATTGCTCTCTCCTGTCCTCAGCCCTCTATCATACCACTTTAAGCTGTTTACAGCAGCCCAGAATTTCTGCCTATTGCCAAATCTTCTCTTTCATGGCCATAATAGCCGTTCGGGCAAAAGACAATTCTCTTTCTTCTCAAGTTCCATGATGAACCATCAAGAGCGTCCATCTCTGCTCAAAGAAAATTCCTCAACATGTTTTTCCCAAGCAGCCAATCTAAAATCACCCCACCACTCCAAAATATTACCACTTTTATGCAGGTTTAGTTTCTTCAGTTCAGTTCAGTTCAGTCGCTCAGTCGTGTCCGACTCTTTGCGACCCCATGAATCGCAGCACGCCAGGCCTCCCTGTTCATCACCATCTCTCGGAGTTCACTCAGACTCACATCCATCGAGTCAGTGATGCCATCCAGCCATCTCATCCTTGGTCGTCCCCTTCTCCTCCTGCCCCCAATCCCTCCCAGCATCAGAGTCTTTTCCAATGAGTCAACTCTTCTCATGAGGTGGCCAAAGTACTGGAGTTTCAGCTTTAGCATCATTCCTTCCAAAGAAATCCCAGGGCTGATCTCCTTCAGAATGGACTGGTTGGATCTCCTTGCAGTCCAAGGGACTCTCAAGAGTCTTCTCCAACACCACAGTTGAACTTGTAAAAGTCTTAAATCAAAACACCTACATGGTCAGTTCAGTTCAGTCACTCAGTCATGTTGGACTCTTTGTGACCCTCTGGACTGCAACACACCAGGCTTCCCTGTCTATCCCCAACACCCGGAGCCTACTCAAATTCATGTCCATCGAGTTGCTGATGCCATCCAACCATCTCACTCTCTGTCATCCCCTTCTCCTCCTACCTTCAGTCTTTCCCAGAATCAGTGTCTTTTCCAATGAGTCAGTTCTTCACATCAGGTGGCCAAAGTATTGGAGTTTCAGCTTCATCATCAGTCCTTCCAATGAACACTCAGGACTGATTTCCTTTAGGATGGATTGGTTTGATCTTGCAGCCCAAGGGACTCTCAAGAGTCTTCTCCAACACAGTTCAAAAGCATCAATTCTTTGGTGCTCAGCTTTCTTTATAGTCCAACTCTCACTTCCATACACAACTACTGGAAAAACCATAACTTTGATTAGATGGACATTTGTTGGCAAAGGAAATACCCATATGGTATTTCCCTCCAAAAGAATACTTTTGATTGCTCATTTATTCATCACTGTTACCTAAACTGCTATTAGCTGTCATCAGTTAAAAGTCTGTGTTGAGGACTTCCCTGGTAGTCTGGTGGTTGGGAATCCCCCTGCCAATGCAGGTGAAATGGGTTCAATCCCTGGTCTGTGAGAATTCCACCTGTTGGGAGGCAGTTAAGCCCATGTGCCACAACTACTGAAGTCCATGCTCACCTCGAGAAAGTCTGCAACAGCAACAAAAACCCAATGCAGCCAAAAATAAATAATATGTTTAAAATATGATATATTTTGTAGAAGTTTGAGTTAAAATACTATGAGGAATAACTTTCCTTACCTTTATATATGACCTACAACTTCAGCCAATATGCAGATACACAGGTGATATTTTTGCTTCCTCTTCCATATCATCCTTCTTCTGTGACCAGTACCAACTGGAACTGACAAAGATTTCTGCATTCTTCTAATAGAAATCCCTCTGATTTTTTGCCATAACTTTGCTTTTAGGATATGAGGCCTTTTCTACAGCCTGGTCTTAGTCGTGTCTGTGGTAGTGTTCAATCCAGGGGCATAAACCAATGCAAAGCCTTAAAGAACTCTTCTATGGTGCTCCTGGAGCCACATTGGTGTCAGCTCCTTCTGCCAAATAAATATGTGGGAGACCTCCTTGTGCACTTGTGTCACTGATTTGAGAAGCTAAAACAAGGTTAACATGGCACCAGTGGAATGAACACGAGGGTAAATGGGGTAGGACAAAACTAGAGACAGAACACAAAGTCTCTTGTCCCCTCCTCTTCTGGTGCTGTTGGTTCCAGCACGTTCCATATTGTTTCTATCAATGATTCAGAAGGGTATATAAGTAACCTTCTTGAACACCTCTTATGTAATCTGTCATCACTAATTACTCCTAATTAATGAGCTTGTTCTTTCCTAAGCTTGTTCTTGGTCTTCAGAGTGCTGATTTCTAGGTTTTTTTTTTTCCTCTGTACATGGTGCCTTCCAATTTATTTCTATGAGTATAACCATATCTTATCTCTGTGTGAGAAAATCATCCTCAACTCATTCATTCAGAATCTAAGTCTCCAGTAAAATGTGTCTCTTTCCCCTAGGCATTCTAAGTCAATTCCTTTACTTCTAAATATACTAAAATCACCAAACAAATAAGAGGATGTTTGAAACAAGGTTGTAGATGTTTCTGGATAGAGCAGTTTTCCTCTCCTTTTTGTCAAGAAATTGAGATGAAAGAGAGAGAAATGATATATACTTGAAAAAATCTTTCAGAAACAGAGAATCAGAATTGAAACTACGAATCTGAGTTCAAGGGCTGTGTTACAAATTATAAATTATAATTACTGTAAGAAAATGAATATTTTCTGTAATTTCTGTAAGAAAATGAATATAGAGAAAATTAAGGAATCAAAAGAAAAAAGTTTGATGAAAGCAGTATATTGCCAACCTTCTATCTATATGTAAATGTTTTTCTTATTGAATACTCTTCATTTCTTTGGTTTCCCACTTTTCCTAAATAGGAATACTGTGCAGTTCATTTTTAGAACAATAAAAATGTTGTTTTCTCTCATAAAGCAAATTAAAACCAAATGAATCTGGTCATTTTGCACCTTTCAGTTCAGTTCAGTTCAGTTGCTCAGCCGTGTCCGACTCTTTGCGACCTCATGAATCGCAGCATGCCAGGCCTCCCTGTCCATCACCAACTCCCAGAGTTCACTCAGACTCACGTCCATCGAGTCTGTGATGCCATCCAGCCATCTCATCCTTGGTCGTCCCCTTCCTCTCCTGCTCCCAATCCCTCCCAGCATCAGAGTCTTTTCCAATGAGTTAACTCTATGGCCAAAGTACTGGAGTTTCAGCTTTAGCATCATTCCTTCCAAAGAAATCCCAGGGTTGATCTCCTTCAGAATGGACTGGTTGGATCTCCTTGCAGTCCAAGGGACTCTCAAGAGTCTTCTCCAACACCACACTTCAAGAGAAGATATTACTCCCTCCATGACATTATACCAACTCTTTATTATGACTTAACTCCTCTCCTGGAATGCATGTAGGTTCCATGAAGGCAACATCTTTATTTTTTTTGCTGACTGCTGTATCTCTGGCTGTTAGAAGGGTGCCTAGTCCAGGGTAGATGCTCAGTAAAATATTTGTTGAATATATGAATGAACATTGAATGAACACACGGAGTGAGAAAGGTCAAACAGGAGTTACGGGACAGGCTTGAGACAGAAGAAGAGCAGGTTGTAAGCAGGTGCAAGTTCCGGGAACGGAGCCAGTGCACAGTGAGGTGAACCAGGAGGAAGAGTCCATCAGGCGCGCAGTGCTGAGCAAGGCTCCGGGAGAGAGTGGAGTCAGAACGGGGAGATAATCTTGAAATGCTATTTTATCGGTCTTGTGGAGGAAGCAGAGTTTTTATTACCACAGTGACAATGAAGTCTTTTGGACATTAAGATAAGCTTCTTCATACATCCCTCCCCCCCACCCCCCCCCGCTA
>SJYT01054151.1:1205541-1238619 GCA_006410635.1 Cephalophus harveyi
TCAGAATAAAGTACTGACAAATGATGTATGTTCAAGCAACGGATGCGTTCCCCTCTATGGCAAATTCTCATCTGTAGTGAAGTAAAAACTCAGCCTTTCTGATCACTTACTCTCTATTTTATTCACTGACTATGCATACAATTTAATTTCCAAACAAAGTGGTTTTGGAGTTTTTCAAATCCAAAAATGTGTTCTTGGTTCTACAATTTGAGACTATCAAAAATAAAAATAATTTTTAAAATAAAACTTTTCCTTTATTTTTCTCTCACCATGCATATTAATGTGCTCAGAATGACTGTAGACCACTAAAAACATTTTCAGAAACTCACATGACTGATTGAAACTCAGATGATTATTATTTTCCTTCAGTAATTGAAAGCTTTGATTCCCCTTATTCCTTAGAATAATATATATATTTAAAAAATACACGTTAGTATCTCCTGGAAATTTTTTAATGGATTTTAGATAATGAATGTCTTCTCTTGTATAAGATTCCAATAAGTCATTTTATACAGAAACAAATGGTAATTTTCATATTCAATTGAATACTAGATAATAAATATTTTATTATCCAAACATGGACAGACCATTAAATAGTCTGATTGAATTAGTGTTGCAGTCATTAAAATGTTAGTACATCTACACCAATGACTAAAATATAAAACTGTATGCATGAAACAAATGCTATTTTTGCTTATGCTATTCTGCTAGAGAATTGAAAGGCATCACATTGTCTTGTAATACACTACATTTTCTCCAGTCTACTCCTGTGTTGGTAAAGAGTGGGATTTTGAGTTACTTGCAATTACTTTTCTCTATGACTAATTTTCTTTTTGTTTGTTGATAATTCAATATCTTCTCAAGAGTCAAAAACAGAGGGAAAATTGTGATCAGATAACTTGTACACTCACATAAATGGCTTAAAAAGGATTTTCCCCTGCCATGGATTTATGATAAGGAGAAATGCATGTGGAGAATATGAAAATAATATTGATAATTCTATGATTAATAGATTTTTTAAGATTTGTGCTTTTTAAACTTGAAATCTGTAGTTATTTATTTATTTGTTTATTTGTTTTAGCTACCCCTGATGGCATGTGGTATCTTAGTTCCCTGACCAAGGCTAGAACCTGTGCCCCCTGCAGTGGAAGCGTGGAGTCTTAACCACTGGACCTCCAGAGAAGTCCAGATAAATTATTATTTTTTAAGTTTACCAGTTTTCTTTCTTTTTTTTTTTTTTTTTTAGTATCAAAGCAAAATTTCTAGAAATCTCTAAGAACACAATTGTATGAGTCTCTTTCTGTCTCTGTGGTGCCTCAGAATTTGGCTAATTGTCATACATCATGCTTTCCTATTGAAGTCAACTTGGTGGTCGAGAAAATATAGTCTAGTGATATTGCTTTGGGATGTCTGTTTACTTGGATGTTGTGCTGAAAACTAAAGTGCAATCCTAAATATGGAGTGTCTTGACAAATGCCACAAAGTAGTAAGCATCATTTTTACAATAAGGGTTGACAGCATTTCATAAGAAATCTCTTATTACTTGGATGTACTAAAAACCCCTAGATTGTATCTAGGAAGAAAAATTGACTTCTAAATTTTCTGAATGTTAAGTGGATTAATAAGGTGAATAATAAAAAGCCAAGGGAATTGTATAATGTCTGTAATGTATTATTAAACAGTGAGTCATGTGGTTCTCCCTTAAAGGATTTTAGAAAGAGCTGGCTTATTATAGAGTTATTTACATATAAATATAGAGATTAGATGTGGCCAAGTTAATTTTGCATCATCATGGGGACTTTCTTCCACAGTTTCCCCGAACTAAATTATACTTTTTAATTGGGCTTCCCTGGTGGTGCAGATTAGTCCTTCAGAAATAACTATAGGCCTCACTCAAGATGGATAGGTACTTGGAATTTATAATATGAAGATTCTGGCATTATCAAAACTGTTCAAAAATGATTGCAAGGACTTAGATTTAAGTTCAGTTCAGTTCAGTCGCTCAGTCGTGTCTGACTCTTTGCAACCCCATGAATCCAGCATGCCAGGGCTCCATGTCCATGAGCAACTCCCGGAGTTCACTCAAATTTACATCCATCGAGTCGGTGATGCCATCCAGCAATCTCATCCTCTGTCGTCCCCTTTTCCTCCTGCCCCCAATCCCTCTCAACAGCAGAATCTTTTCCAATAAATGAGTCAACTCTTCACATGAGGTGGCCAAAGTACTGGAGTTTCAGCTTTAGCATCATTCCTTCCAAAGAAATCCCAGGGCTGATCTCCTTCAGAATGGACTGGTTGGATCTCCTTGCAGTCCGAGGGACTCTCAAGAGTCTTCTCCAACACCATAGTTCAAAAGTATCAATTCTTCAGCACTCAGCCTTCTTCACAGTCCAACTCTCACATCCATACATGACCACAGGAAAAACCATAGCCTTGACTAGACGGAACTGTGGACCTAATCCTGAAAATTTAGCTTATCAGTTGTTGTTCAGTTGCTAGGTTGTGTCCAACTCTTTGCGACCCCATGGACTACAGCATGCCAGGCTTCCCTGTCCTTCACTATCTCATGGAGCTTGCTCAGACTTATGTGCATTGAGCTGGTGATGCCATCCAACCATTTCATCCTCTGTCACCCCTTTCTCCTCCTGCCCTCAGTCTTTCTTAGCATCAAGGTCTTTTCCAATTCCAAGGTTCTTCTCATCAGGTGGCCAGAGTATTGGAGCTTCAGCTTCAATATCAGTCTTTCCAGTGAATATTCAGTGTTGAGTTACATAACAGTTTTACCTAATTAAAAAGAAGCCCCTTATCAATTGCTTCTTTTTAATTAGGTAAAAGTTAAATCTGCAAAAATAAGCCCCATACCTTTAGACATGTTCCAGCTTCCTTCCTTGAATTTATTTTTTTGTCTATTTGCACCTGACAAAAGACAACTGTATTTCTAATTCTTTTCTGCATCTTATTGCTGCCACATCTTTTTATTTATTTTTTGAAGGCTAGTTGGAAATCTAATAAGACTCTTTCATTGAAATTCTTGTTGCTATGTTAAAGGTTTCAATTAGCCTTTTTTTGTAAACCATGTGATTTCTTGTGGTTCTGAAGTAGGGAGTTCTTAATTTGAAGTAAGTCTGAGTCAGGCATGCATCACCAAACACAAGAATTTTCTAAAATGGATTAAAAATTTGAGAACTAATACATGTTCACTGTGGAAAATGTATAAAATACAACCAGCAGAAAGGGAAGAAAGTTGTCATTCCTACACATTCAATTCTAAAATAACTACCATCTGGGGATATATCGTTCCAATTTTTTTTCCCATGTCTGTGTAGCTGAGTGGGTAAGTAAAAAAAAAAAAATAGCATCAAATTGTCCTACTATTTTAGCATGCTCTTTTCACTTAAATGCATTGTGATAATTTTTACAAGACCTGAGCGTTTTCAGTTCTCTTCAATTTATGAATTAAGCCACGTGTCTGAGGGTCAATTATATTCAAGTCCCAGTTGTGTTTGCACCAGTGAAGGACGTGGATAATCATACATACTGATTATGACCATGAACTGCTGGGGATCATCACCTATATGTGTGTCTTCCATTAGCATGATTAGCTCAGAATTAGTCACAGAAAAACTTCAAAGCCTATGTTGACAGGCATTTATTTTCTATTTCTCCATAGTTAAATATCATGCATTAAAAAAAAAATTAAGAATAAGGACTTCCCTGGCAGTCTATTGGTTAAGACTTCACCTTCCAATGCAGGTGGTGTGGGTTTGATCCTGAGCTGGGGAGTTAAGATCCCAAATGCCTCAGGGCCAAAAAAAAAAAAAAAAAAAAAAAAAAAAAAAAAACATGAAACAGAGACAACATTGCAACAAGTTCAATAAAGACTTTTTTAAAAACTTAAGAGCATTGGCTCAGTCCTGAAGAAAATCAACCCTGAATGACTCTTCCAATACCCTTCCAATACTTCCAAAGCCTCAATACTTTGGCCACCTGTTGGGAGGAGCCGACTCATTGGAAAAGACCCTGATGCTGGGAAAGATTGAGGGCAGGAGAAGAAGTGGATGACAGGATGAGATGGTTGGATGGCATCATGAGTTTGAGCAAACTCCAGGAAATAGTGAAGGATAGGGAAGCCTGGCATGCTTTAGTTCATGGGGTTGCAGAGTTGGACATGGCTTACTGACTGATCAATAACAACAACACAGCGATGAACTCTGTAGTCAGAAAGATACAGGGTTGAATTTTGGCTCTGCTCCTCTAGCTGTGTGTCATCTGATGGTGTACTGACTTTGTACTGACTTCTTCATTGAAGACGCAAATTACAGTGACTGCCCAAATCATTTTTTTTTCCAGTGGCCAAGTCTGCCATCGTCTCCACCACTTGCCATCTTTTGAGGAAAACTCCTTTTGATTTGATTTTTATGACTGGAAAGGGTCCTCCTTGACCTTAATGTCCTGGACAGAGTGATCAGTCGAGGGGTGAACCCTGACCTAAGCTAAAGCCAATGAGGACTGCACCCCACCACTGTCTTTGAGATTGACATGAGATCTAAGCCAAACCTATCAGAATCTTTCCCTGTAATTACTTCCAAACTGGCAATGGTTGGAAAGAATACGCTTCAACTGTGACATGAGCTAAGGCACAGGAGCTAAGACACGAGCCTGAAAGCTGTCCCCAATAAAGCTGATTCATAAGAAGAAACATTTTCTAGCAGAGAAGGAGGAGGTAGAAGCAATGGAGGGGCTTCCCTGGTGGCTCTGTTGTAAAGAACCCGCCTGCCAACACAGGAGCCATGGGTTCGATCCCTGGGTCGGGAAGATCCCCTGGAGAATGGAATGACAATCCATTCCAGTATTCTTGCCTGGGAAATCCCATGGACAGAGGAGCCTCCCATGGGCTATAATCCATGGGGTTGCAAACTGTCAGACACAACTTAGCAACTAAGAACAACAACAGAAACAGTAGCGGCTTCAGCAAGACATCTTTCATTGCACAAAGACTATCTCACTTCTCGACTCTAGCATCACTCTACAGCAGTCTACAAAAATGCAGTTCTATCACAGTCAAGCAGGCACAGAAATGCTTGGAATCTTTAAGAAATCTGAATCTTGTACACCTAAAGCTAAGACAACATTATAAATCAACTATACTTCCATTAAAAAAAAGAAGTGTGAATCAGAGTTGGTATGATACAATTTATCATACAAACTGGGGCCCTTCCAAGACTGAAAGGAATCATTATGCCAGGACAGCAGACATAAATCGGCCTGTTCTGTCCTGGAAAAGCAGGACGGATGGTTACTCCTTCCTGAATGTACTAACAGGCATGTTTGATGCAGTATGGAGTCACTAGCTCCTTGCCCATGTCATCCATCTCTGAAAACTTCTGTTCTAAACAAGACAAGTTGGCTGTGTAAGAGGAATTGTAATTATCTTTGTCAAAAAACTAAAGCTGGTATAGAAATTTTTATAGTAGCTTGGTTTGTACTAGCCAAACACTGCAAATAACCAAAATGACCTTCAATAAGTGAATGGTTAAACAAACGATGGTATTTTTGGTACCATGTGATATTATTACTCAGCAACAAAAAAGAATAAATTATTGAAACCCACAGGACCTTGAATGAACCACAAGGAAAACATGCTGCCTGAAAAAAGCCACTCTCAAAATGTTGCAAAATGTATAATTTCATTTATATGAAAGTGAAAGTGTTAGTCACTCAGCCGTGTCCGACTCTGCAACTCCATGGACTGCAGCCCACCAGGCTCCTCTGTCCATGGGATTCTCCAGGCAAAAATACTGGAGTGGGTTGCCGTTCCCTTCTCTAGGGGATCTTCCTGACCCAGGGATCGAACCCAGGTCACCCGTATTGCAGGCAGATTCTTTACCATCTGAACTACCAGGGAAGCCCTTCGTTTATACAGCACCCTAGAAACAACAAAATTATGGAGATGGAGAACAAATTGCTGGTTCCCAAGGATTAGGGATTAAGTGGGGTGGAGGAGGAAGTGTACATGACTGTGAAGGCATAACATGAAAGAGGCTTATGATAAGTGAACCGTTGTGTATCTTGATCATTGTGAGAGTTACATGAAATTATACATGTGATCAAAGTGTGTAGATCTACATATACACACACAGATGAGCACATTATCATTTGTGGAATCTTAGTAAATTCTGTGGATTTTACCAATGTCAATCTCTTAGTTTGGGTATTTCTTTATTTGGGGATATTTTCTTGTTTTGGTATGCAAAATATCAACCTTGGAGGAGCCAGGGTGAAGGGTGCATGGGACCTGCCTGTACATTTCTTTGCAACCTCCTATAAATCTATAATTTTCCAAAGAAAAAGGTTAAATAACTTAGTTTAGTTTGTATTATCTTCTTCTCTTTTTTTCTGTGCCTGGCACTCTGCTAAGTATTTTAACTGACTAATTGATACAGACTTTTAGTGACGAGGACTGTATGTGAAAGACAATAATTATACGTGCAGGGAAAGGAAAGCCATCTAAGCAAATGTGAAAAAAAATAAGGAAAATACACAAGGACCTCAATATAATAAGATTAGCTGCAAACTCAAATGCGTTATGAGAAAGATGGCATGTTGAATGATGATCTTGTGAGATAGCTACTGAATCTTGGAAAGGAGCAAATGTTAAGGCATTCCTAGTCGTAATTCCCATCCCATCAATGTTAAAGACAACATTTTCATGACTCTTTAGAGAATCAGTTAAGAATGGAGTCGTGGAAACTACCATTTGGGGAGATTAGAACAAAATACTTGGATGAAGTAATGTCCTTCTTCCATTCTTTTAGCAATTATTAAATGACATATCTGGAAATAATATAAATAAATCAGAACAAAATAGTAAGTTAAAGAAGAGCTTGGGAGGCTTTAGCAAAAGAGGGGCGATGAAAGGAGGATATATGAAGGTGAATAGATGTTTAAATATTTCAACTAACCTCTCATCAAACAGGTATTTAACTGTACATAAAAGAAAAGTGCTGTATTCATCATTTTTAAGAGTAGAAAACAAAGTTATGGGACTTCCTTGGTTGTCCAGTGGCGAAGACTCCATACTCCCATGGCAGGGGGCCCAGGTTTGAACCCTAGTCAGGGAACTTGATTCCACATGCTGCAACTAAGACCTGGTGCAGCCAAATAAAGAAATGAATATGTATATGTATAAAGAAACAAACAAAAAAAAGTTATGTCCTCAGGAAGTTTGTCAAACAAGGGAAAAATAATATAAACATGTTACATGCTAACAAGCTATATGTATATGACTTACCACTGTAAGAGAACCCTGAAGTAGTAACACACTAATTTGCAAAGCAATGAGACAGACACCTCTATCCAGCCAAGTGTCTTTCTCTTCAGATAAGGGAGAACACACTTAGGCTTGAGAGAGCACTGATTTCATGAACGAAGACAGATTTTGATCTAAACCTAGTCTGTTGAAGCTCAGACAAGGTTAAAGAAAACATTCCAGATTGAAGAAACAGAGGAGCAAACACAGGAATGTGAGAAAATATAAGTCCTAGTTGCTAAGACGCTAAGTCGCTTCAGTCGTGTCCGACTCTGTGTGACCCCATAGACGGCAGCCCACCAGGCTCCCCCATCTGTGGGATTCTCCAGGCAAGAGTACTGGAGTGGGTTGCCGTTTCCTTCTCCGAAGTCCTAGTTAGGAGAGTTGAATAAAAACAGGGCGGATGGAAACGAGGTGGTTTTGCCCAGCCATGAGCTTTTATTCATAACCTTCTGCTCAGTAGTGCTACAAAGGCAAACATTAAAATGAGCTTTAGCTCAGCAGTGGTATGCAGAAAAAAAAAAATTATACCTCATTTTAGCTTTAATTGCTTTTATAATTCTGAATTTGCTGTTAAATGCAAATGCTTAATTCTGAATACTTGTGCTCTGTCTTAATTAGATAAAATAATCCTCTGTTGCTTGGGTAGTTTGGTAAATTAGTCCCTAGGCTTAAACTCCCCTGGATCATGTTGTTTATGCATTCTTTAGAGATAAATGGAAAATAAATGGATTTTTTTTTTTTGCAGATAAGTTGGAACTGTCATCATACTTTCAAATTTATATCTTCCACATGTGACTGAAAAATTGCCATGTTTATCATAGTAATTATTATTCACATGTATATTATCCTATACTAGTAAAATTTCTTCTGCAGTTTTATACTTCACTTAAAACTGCTTCAGTTAAAATTACATGTTGCTAGTCAAAACTAAATAAAGAATCGAAACCTCTCTTTCATGTATTGGGTTGACCAAAAATTTCATTCGGGTTTTTCTGTAAGCCCTTATGTAGTAAAGAATCTGCCTGTCAATGCAGGAGATGTAGGTTGGATCCCTGTGTCGGGAAGATTCCCTGGAGGAGGAAATGGCAACCATTCCAGTATTCCTGCCTGGAAAATTCCATGGACAGAGGAGCCTGGTGGGCTACAGTCCATGGATAGGAAAGGGTCAGACACAGCTGAGCACTCACGCACACACACTTATGAAAAACCCAAAGGAACATTTTGGGCAACCCAGTACCTCAACATCCTGCCAACTCAGAAATCAGTGAACTACAAATTGTGTTGCATAAAGCTTGTTCCAAAGGAAGCAACCAATACAAGTGTCTTGGGCAGAAGTCAGAAGTTCCTCCAAGCCTCACTGGTGTGCTGAGAACGATGGTGATGATAACTGAAAATCACTACTATTTACTGAGTAGCTGCTGTTTAGAGGGCATCTTTATCTAATCTTGAGCATCACCACTTTAGTAATGGGGAAACTGAGTTACAGAGAGGTACTGAAACAGTTCAAAGGAAACCTTCGACTGACCACAGAACCTTTGCACACTATCCCGTATTGTTTTTTGTGAAAACTCTGACACAGCTTTTACTTCCCCACTCTCTAGATTACAACCTCTTCCTTTAGAAATATCCCAAGACACAGGCAACTGACTGAGTCGGTTTTGAAGTCCTTGATGAGGACTGCCATTTGTAGAGAAGTGGGAGATGGGGTGGGCTTCCCAGATGGCATTAGTGGTAAAAAAAAAAAAAAAAACCCACCTGCCAATGCAGATAGACTTAAGAGACACAGGTTTGATCCATGGGTCAGGAAGGTCTGCTGGAGGACGGCATGGTAACCCACTCCAGCGTTCTTGCCTGGAGAATCCCACAGAGAGAGGACCCTGGCGGGCTACAGTCTGTGGGGTGACACAGAGTTGGACACAACTGAAGCGACTTAGCACCCATGCAAGCGTGGGGAATGGAGTAGCCTGGGGACAACTGATTCCCATTCATCCGCAAATTTTCCCGCAGTTTCTCTTCTCTGTCAATCAGCCCGTGAGTCACATGTTCCCCGACCAAGGTCTGCTGACTGTCAGAGGATTCCTGCAAATTCACAAGTGTCAGATTTATGCTTTTGTTTATCACCTTCTTCAGTTTAGTGGATCTGTGGTGTCTGCGCTTTGTTGGATAATTGCACAGAGCTGAAAGGAGTGGAATGTGCTGATGCGGGGGGCCTGGGTTTCGGTTTTTGTATATCCAGAGCTTTCAGAGTCAGTGCTAGAAGCACGAGGGAAGATTTTGCTCTGGCTTTAGAAAGCTGCATGGAATTCTGTGACTTGCTTCCAATATGTGACATTTACACCTCAGACAGGCCTTTCCCCCCGTTAAAGATACCACCTGGACAAAAACAATTTTAACACTAATGTCTTCCTCTGATTGCATTAGATTTGCAAATTAAACAGATTAGTGGCAGTGTTCTGTGTTCCTCTCAGCTCTTCTGTTTAATACTCTTATCTGACAAAGTGTAAACAGAAGACATAATTAATTACTCATAACTTGCGTGTCAAGTTGAATAAAAAATTACCTCCCCAAGAGGCCCATTATTACATATCTGACTGTTCTGTGAAATTAGTTTTGCAAAGAAAAAGCATACCTAAAGATAAGAGTTTTGTTTGTTTTTCTCTCCTTTTTATTTAATTTAGTAGAGTATCTGAATAAAGATATGGAGGAACAACATTAACTGTTAACATAATTTTAAGGAGCTTACTTCATTTGCCCAAGGGGATGTTGTTTCTCTTTTTAAAAAATTTTTGTGTTTGTGAGATACCAAACCCTATGAAAGTTATAAGCTTCTATAGAAGAAGGCCTCAGAATATGATTATTATCCTTCTAGAAAATCTATTATCCTGCTAAGAAAGTTATTAGCCAAGCAGACTATGCCATACCATCCCCTCCATAAATTGCCTGAATCCCGAGCCAGGAAATGTACTGCTATGACTGAAAACAAAGTTGAGTAATTGTTAAGCCGTTTCTTCTGCTTTGTCTGTCAAGGGTTGATCTGAATAAAATGATGCTTCTTCTTTAACTGGAGAGCTTAGCATTTCATATTTAGCCCTCAATCTGTTTCATGATAATTTTTGAAGGAGCAAACTGCTCATGACAAAATGTGCTGTACTATTATTAAAGGTGTATTGCCTTTATAGATTTCTATCACTTTGAAGCAAAATGATGGCTAGGAAGAGATGTTGAGTGAAAGTTGTTTCTAAGTTTCAGTAGCTATTTAATAACATGTAGTATAGTGAAAATGAAAGTCACTCAATTGTGTCCGACTCTTTGAGACCCCATGGACTATACAGTCCATGGAATTCACCAGGCCAGAATACTGGAGTGGGTAGCGGTTACCTTCTTCAGGGGATCTTCCCAACCCAGGGATCAGACCCAGATCTCCCACATTGCAAGTGGACTCTTTACCAGCTGAGCCACGAGGGAAGCCCAACATGTAGTATATGTGTCACCAGTTGCTCAGCAGATAAAGAATCCACTTGCCAATGCAGGAGACACAGGAGATGTGGGTTCGATCCCTAGGTCAGGAAGATCCCCTGGAGGAGGAAATGGCAACTCACTCCAGTATACTGGAGCTCGGACAGAGGAGTTTGGCTGACTATAGTCAGGTCAGTTCAGTTTAGTCACTCAGTCGTGTCCGACTCTTTGCGACCCCATGAATCACAGCACGCCAGGCCTCCCTGTCCATCACCAACTCCCGGAGTTCACTCAGACTCATGTCCATCGAGTCAGTGATGCCATCCAGCCATCTCATCCTCTGTCGTCCCCTTCTGCTCCTGCCCCCAATCCCTCCCAGCATCAGAGTATTTTCCAATGAGTCAACTCTTGCATGAGGTGGCCAAAGTACTGGAGTTTCAGCTTTAGCATCATTCCTTCCAAAGAAATCCAAGGGTTGATCTCCTTCAAAATGGACTGCTTGGATCTCCTTGCAGTCCAAGGGACTCTCAAGAGTCTTCTCCAACACCACAGTTCAAAAGCATCAATTCTTTGGCGCTCAGCCTTCTTCACAGTCCAACTCTCACATCCATACATGACCACTGGAAAAACCATAGCCTTGACTAGACGGACCTTTGTTGGCAAAGTAATGTCTCTGCTTTTCAATATGCTATCTAGGTTGGTCATAGTCAACGGGGTTGCAAAAAGTCGAATGCAACTGAGCACACATGCATACTTAGTATATGCCTGGGTTAAAGAAAACCAAATATTTGATGAAAAACATGTGAGAGTTATCAATAAAACAAGGCAACATAAAGAAAACTTGCCCACAATCACTTAGTCACACAATCTCTCTGCAAAACTGAGACTCATAATCACTTCCCCCTCCCGGGATTACAGTGCAGGCTAAATGAGATAATCTGTGAAATCTCTTTGTAAACTGTAAAGAAAAATTTAAATGTAAACTATTATTTTATTAAAACTAATTGCACCCCCCATTTCATTTAGTCTGGTATAGAGGTGTTTTCTTTACCCACATGTAACTGTCCATGTGTGTGGGATGTGTCATTAAGGTCTGTAATTAATACTGCAATACATTCGTTTTCTTCTTAAAAAGTAAAATTTGGTATACCCAAGTTCACTTTGGTTCTCCTATCATCATAACTTGATTATGTAACAATTTATTAAATGTGGCAAAATATTTTCAAATCAGCTCTAGCTCTCATCTACTGATCAGATCATTCTCATAAGAAAGTGATTTTCATTTAACTTCATGATATAATATTGCTGAGCAGTCTATTCATACAGGTTTCTATCTGTGATCACCTGTCATCTTTCATACATGTTCAACAATTATCCTTTCTTTCTCTCCATGAACATTTATTGAGCAACAATTGTATGCTAAATATTATTCTAAACATTCACTGTTTCTTTGGGTTTCACTCATCCATGGTATAAATAACTTCATATTTACAATAATAATTCCAATTATAGAGGCACACAAAGCATCCACCTTCTTCCTACAAAGTGCTCACTCAGTATTTCTCAGACTACCTAGTGGGGCATGAGCTATGGAACCCTAGTTCTTCTGGGTACCACCTTTGCCCTTCCAACGCCTACATTTCCCTTTTAGACTTCTCTCCCATTCCACCAGGTACTACCCCTGCCAACCTCAGCCCCTTTCCTGATGCATTCAAAAATATGGGGAAAGAATCTTAAAAAGAGGGGATATGTGTATATGCATAACTGATTCACTTTGCTGTATGCCTGAAACTAACACAACACTGTAAATCGACTATACTCCAATAAAATATTTCAAAAAAAGAAAAATAAATTTCCATTCCTTTGATAGCTAAGCCTTTCTTACTGACTCAACTACGTATTTTTAAAATTTTTGTTTTTATTGTTTTTTTCCCCTAGGGGCTTGTCAGCCATAAGCCAAATAGATTTCTGGAATTCCTGTCCCACTAATTCTTGAAGCATGTGTAATATCCATTTAGACATAAGCTTGGTTCTCCTCCCCCAAACTGCATCACATTAGCAATAGCAAAAACTACTCATCTAATTTGATTTTTCTCTTATTTGCCTTGTCCACCTTCTAGTCTAGTTGAGTAAACTAGCAGACAGTGAAATATCAAATGTTTAGTAGCTAACTGGAAGATTTTTTAACAATGAAGACAACATAACAAAGAAAGAAAAAATGCTTGTGTTAAATGCATTCTGTGTTATGACCTTTATAAAACTTTGACAACTGAATGTAAAAATAATAGATACAAGGTCAAATTTTATATACATTTGATATTCTGTCTCAGGCATTTATTTATATTCCCAAGTGGCTCTAGTGGTAAAGTACCCATCTGCTAATGCAGAGGATTTAAAAGATGTGGGTCCAATTCCTGGGTTGAGAAGATCTCTTGAAGAAAGAAATGACAACCCATTTCCATATTCTTGCCTGGAAAACCCTATGGACATAAGAGCCTGGTGGGTTACAGTTCATAGGGTTGCAAAGAGTAGGACACCAGACATAACTGAAGTGGCTTAGCATGTATTGAGATATTAAAAATTACTAAAAGTTCTATTTATATCAAGGGTATTTGTATTTTACATTAAATGTCTGAAATAAGTAGCCATTTTACATAAATTTACAATTAAACTTTGAAAGAGCTTTATTGTTTTATGAACATCAGTTCAGTTCAGTTCAGTCGCTCAGTTGTGTCCGACTCTTTGCGACCCCATGAATCGCAGCATGCCAGGCCTCCCTGTTCATCACCATCTCTCGGAGTAAACTCATATAATTTTTATATGAGTCTACTTAATCATTAGGCTTCCCTGGTGGCTCAGTGGTAAAGAATCTGCCTGCCAATGCAGGAGATGCAGGTTCTGTCCCTGGGCTGAGAAGATCCCTTCGAGAAGAAAATGGCCACCCACCCCAGTATTCCTGCTCCATGGATAGAGGAGTCTGGCGGGCTACAGTCCATGGGGTCACAAAGGAGTCAGACATGACTTAATAACTAAACAACAACCTAATAATTATCATGTCCTAACAAAAATAGAAGAAAAATATAGAAAGCAGGTTTTATATCTTGAAAAAAAGGGAAATAATAAGAAATTTGCATCATTTCAAGATTTTCAATTTTGAACATTATTAATGTTAAAAATCCCAGAGTTATGGGAACATGGGTACTATGTCATACTGTGAGTGTAGTGATGGTTGATGACATCATTTTCAGAATGATCAGTGAGCATAATCAAATGGCTCTAAAATACATTTATTTGGAAATTTAAGTTCCAAGAGCAGATCACCTTCAAGTAATAGGATGTATTTCATAGACATGGCACTGATTTTTCAGAACATTTTTACAAAGGATTGCCAAATTCTATTAGATCTCCTCCTATAGAAGTTTTCTAAAACAGGGGTATATGCATATAAGTCAATGAAAATAATATCAATTTCTTCCTAACTCAATAACTTAAGATTAATAAGACACCTATTAAAAGAGATGAAACCAAATGTAGTATGTATTATTGAAATGGATCCATGTTATAAATTAAAACTTCTATATGTGATCTTTCAGATCATAAAAAATTCATATGATATTTCCTTAAAGAAAATTTCCAACCACTATATGGAAAAAAATGTTTTAAGTTTGTGATTTCATGGCTCTTGTCATATGCTGATCTCAGTTCAATATCAAGTCTCTCTCTTTTCACAAGCCATCTGGGAGATTGACAAGCTGCATCTCACCAGATGGCCCACCATACCAACCCTCTCCCTTCCATGGCACCACACCTTCATGATAAATCCTGGAATGCTTTGCTACAAAGTCCCAGCTCAGGAAGGAATCCGTCACTCATGGCAATAAGGTTCATCACTGCCTACTTCATTTCCCAAGGTTGAAATGGGATATAACTTCCTCAACAATTCTAGGGCACAGATGAACAAAGTGACTTCACCCACTAGCTTCCCATCATCCCTGCTTTCCACTACTGCATCTCCCTCTCTCCACTCTCTGGTCTATTACTTTTATGACTACCACACTTCACAGAGGGCTTCCCTGGTAGCTCAGTGGTAAAGAATCTACCTGCAGGGCAGGAGACCTGGTTTTGATCCCTGGGGTTGGGAATATCCCCTGAAAGAGGAAATGGCAACCCCTCCCATAATCTTGCCTGGAGAATCCCGTGGACAGAGGAGCCCGGCGGGCTACAGTCCATAGGGCCACAAATAGATGCGACTGAGCACGCACACACTCACACTTTATAGAAAAATGGCCCTTTCTTCTTTCTTCCTTTCTGTTTTTCTCCTCTACAAATCATTGGAATATATACATTAAAGAATCAGAAAGTAACTACACAGTTTTGAGCTCTGTGTGAATGATAATGTCATCCTGAGTCTGGCATGCTGCTTGTTTATATCTTGTAACAAGAAGTTTAATTGCCTGTGTCAATTATTTTATAGAAAAACTACATATTTAAAATTTATCACCTGTGAAGAGGCTCTCAAGGCCCTCTGTCTTCTTTTTGTCTTTATAAATATCAGGGAGACACTAGAGAATTCGTGAAGGACAAAGACATGCAAAGGGGTCTTTTTGTTTTCCAATTTAGAACTCCTCTCATAAGTTTTAAAACTTCCCTCCAGCTCTTTAGTTTTTAAGAACAAAGTTTAAATCAGAAACCTGTACAAACACAATAAGTTTCATTTATCTGGTGTCAGGCATCTTTCTTTTTAATAGATTGGATTGTAGCTTCTAAAGTTCTGCTTTCTTTCTTCACTTTTGTTTGTTGACTTTTATACCGCCTCTGAATTCTTTGACAAAGGTATGAACTTCCCATATTCTCAAAACCATGTTATGAATGTCAAGCCTGAGTACTCCCTAAGCTTTTCTTCTCATTAAAGAGTAATTGGCTGTCATAAATGTACTACCTCAAGAAACAAACCCCATCATATAGAACTTTGCCTTTACAGATTTTATTTCAAAACTTTTTGCTCAAGTTTTCAATGGGCTATCTTATGTATAACTTTATTTCTCCCATTGCATGCCCCACTTAGTTGTTATTTAGTTGCTAAGTTGTATCTGACTCTTTTGTGACCCCATGGACCACAGCCCTCCAGGCATCTCTGGCCATGAGATTTTCCAGGCAAGAATACTGGTGTGGGTTGCCATTTCCTTCTCCCTTGGCCAAGGGATCGAACCTGTGGCTGCTGCCACATTTCCTGCATTGCAGGCGGATTCTTTACTGCAGAGCCACTGGGGAAGCCCCGCCCAGCTTGGATATGGTAATAGTACAGCTGCATTGTTTTCACGTATGGATGTTTGCTTTTCTGTCTATCAGACGCAGAGTCATAGAAAACTTTCCATGGGCTTGTCAGAGACAACTTGAGGGAACCTCAACTCAATCCAATCTGATGTTGATCCCAAACAAGTCGAACACTTCCCTCTGGTATGCTTTTGTAGACTAGAAGAACATCAGCCAATCTTTTCTAAGAATCCTGCATGTTCTCTTTGTTGTAGAGAAAAAGAGAAATAGAATAATGAATGAAAGAGGACTGACTCCATTTAGCAAGAATAGATTAGATCCAGCATAGCAGAGGAGGAACTACTGCTAATTCAGATAGCCAAAGGATAATGGAGTTGGACAAGATGGAAGTCTGTCATCTCCTCTCCCTACTTAAAACACATAAATGGCTTTCCATGATTCTTTGGAGGAAATCCACCCTTCTCCCTTAGCCTCCCTTCTTGATCTGATTTCTGGTATCATTTCTCTCCTCATTCCTCACTTTTTATACTGTGGTCATTCTGAATTTTTTTCAGTTCCTCAACCTTCATAGTCATTCTCACCCTCCAATCCTTTGTGAAAGTGAAAGTGAAAGTGAAGTCGCTCAGTTGTGTCCGACTCTTTGCGACCCCGTGGACTGTAGCCCACCAGGTTCCTCCGTCCATGGGATTCTCCAGGCAAGAGTGCTGGAGTGGGTTGCCATTTCCTTCTCCAGGGGAAACTTCCTGACCCAGGGATTGAACCCAGGTCTTCTGCATTGCAGGCAGACACTTTAGCCTCTGAGCCACCAGGGAAGCCCCCCAATCCTTTGTATATGCCATTTTCTCTGCCTGGAAAATTCCTTTTTTCCACACTCTCCCCTTAATTCAACAAGCACATATTTACCCTCCAGGTCTCAGCTAAGATAACCTTTTATACAGAGACCACTCTCGACCTTCTCTCCTTCTGAACTGGGAGAAGTGCTTAAATAAGTTTTTAACCTTCTCTTGAGGTCTCTTCTCCCCTCCATCCCTCTGTGTTCATCCGTCTGGAAAAGTTCTATTTATTCCTCAAGATACAACTTAAAATCTCCTCTTATTTGAAATCATCCCAGGCTCATTCCAAGTGTGATAGATTCCTTCCTCCTTCATGCATGACTGTAACTTGAAAATACGTCTATTATTGGTTATATTACATTGTAGTGGTGATATTTGGCAGTATCTTTGTATTTCTGACCAGACTGTAATATTACCTTTCAAAGAAAAATTTTGTCTTAGAGTATAATATGCCTTTATTATTTTTGTATGCCCATATCTGTTCTTTCCTATATGTATTTCCTACAGGTATAATTTGCTTAATTATCTGTCTCTCAATTATTCTGTATGCCTTCTAGGGGAGGGACAATGTTTTATTTACTACTTGTCATCACATTTCACAAAATTTGGTTCACATAGAGACTCTAATACTTTTAGAATAAAAGTATGAGTTCATAGTAGCTTCAAACAACTGATAATTCTTTCTGTAATAAGTCACAGAAAGGACAGGGCAAAAGACTCTTGACTTTAAGTAGGCTTTACTAATAATATTGATGATTTATGTTAAGTCAGAGGTTGTAAAAAGATTCATCTGGTCTATTTGGTTACAACTCATCTGCATTGTTCCATGAAGAGCAAACATCTAGAAAACATGATGTCTAGCCTTTCTATAAAAAGTTACAGTGAATAAACCAGATAAGAATATCAAATTAAGATAGAAAGCCCAGAAATAAACCCATGCACCTATGGGTACTTTGACAAAGGAGGCAAGAATACGCAATGGGGCAAAGATAGTCTTCAATAAATGGTTCTGGGAAAACTGGACAGCTACATGTAAAAGAATGAAATTAGAACACTTCCTAACACCATGTTGCTGCTGCTGCTGCTAAGTCGCGTCATTTGTGTCCGACTCTGTGTGACCCCATAGATGGCAGCCCACCAGGCTCCTCTGTCCCTGGGATTCTCCAGGCAAGAATACCGGAATGGGTTGCCATTTCCTTCTCCTCCTAACACCATACACAAAGATAAACTCAAAATGGATTAAAGACCTAAACGTAAGACCAGAAGCTATGAAACGCTTAGAGGAAAACATAGGCAGAACACTCGATGACATAAATCAAAGCAAGATCCTCTATGACCAACCTCCTAGAGTAATGAAATAAAAACAGAAGTAAACAAGTGAGACCTGATTAAACTTAAAACCTTTTGCACAGCACAGGAAACTATAAGCAAGGTGAAAAGACAGGCCTCAGAATGGAAGAAAATGCTAGCAAATCAAACAAACTGACAAAGGATTCATTTCCAAAATATACAAGCAGCTCATACAACTCAATACCAGAAAAACAAACAACCCAATCAAAAAGTGGGAAAAAGACCTAAGCAGACATTTCTCTAAAGAAGACATACAGAGACATGAAAAGATGCTCAACATTGCTCATTATTAGAGAAATGCAAATCAAGCTACAATGAGATACCACCTCACACTGGTCAGAATGGCCATCACCAAAAAGTCTACAAATAATAAATGCTGGAGAGAGTGTGGAGAAAGGGGAACACTCTTGCACTGTTGGTGGGAATGTAAATTGATACAGCCACTATGGAAGACATAGTGGCTTCTTTATGGAGATTCCTTAAAAAAAATTAGGAATAAAACCACCATCAGTTCAGTTCAGTCACTCAGTTGTGTCACCATTGCAACACCATGGACTGCAGCACACCAGATTTCCCTGTCTAACTCCCAGAGCTTACTCAAACTATGTCCATTGAGTCAGTGATGCCCCAGCAATCCCACTCCTGGGCATATACCCTGAGGAAACCAAAACTGAAAAGAACACATGTATCCCATTGTTCACTGCAGCACTACTTACAATAGCTAGAGCATGGAAGCCACCTAGATGTCCACTGACAGATGAGTGGATAAAGAAGTTGTGCTACATATACACAATGGAATTTTACTCAGCCATAAAAAGGTATGCATTTGAGTCAGTTCTGATGAGGTGAATGAACCTAGAACCTATTATACAGAGTGAAGTGAGTCAGAAAGAGAAAGATAAATAGCATATTCTAACACATATATATGGAATCTAGAAGAATGGTACTGAAGAACTTATTTCCAGGGCAGCAGTGGAGAGACAGACATAGAGAAAAGACTTATGAACATGGGGAAAGGGGAGGAGAAGGTAAGATGTATGGAAAGAGTAACATGCAAACTTCCATTACCATATGTAAAATAGATAGCCAATGGGAATTTGCTGTATGGCTCAGGATATTCAAACAGGGGCTCTGTATCAACCTAGAGGGGTGGGATGGGGAGGCAGATGGGAAGGAGTTTCAAAAGGGAGGGGATATATGTATACCTATGGCTGATTCATGTTGGGGTTTGACAGAAAACAACAAAATTCTGTAAAGCAATTATCCTTCAATAAAAGAATTTTTTAACCCATCAAATTGTTTATCAATGGCCTAAAAATTGCATAATACACTCAAAATACCTAAATATTAATATATTTGCATACATTTATTTTTGTCACTCAGCACATTATTTATCAGTTAAAATATTCTAGGCTCTTTTAATAGGCAGACTATTGGTTTCCCAAAGTTGACTAACCTAACCTTGGAATGTATAAATATGTTACCTTATATGACAAAGGAGACTTTGCAGGTGTAATTAAGATTAAAGATCCTACAGTACTGAGATTGCAATACTGAGATTATCCTGTAATTCCAATTGGGATCAATCTAATCCCATGAATCCTTAAAATTGAAAGAAGGAGGTGGAAGAATAGCTCAGGATGCACTCAAGAGAATCTTCCATTGCTAGCTTTTGAGATGAAGAAAGTTGGGCACAATCCAAAGTGTGCAGCTAAACTCTAGAATCTCAGCACAGTCCTCAGCTGACAACTAGCAAAGAAATAAGAACCTCTGTTGTACAACCACAGAGGAGTTAATTCTGTCATCAAATCTGACTGAGAAGAAAGATTTACCCCTAGAGCTTCTAGAAAGGAAGCTCTGCCAACACCTTGATTTTAGCCCAGATTTCTGACCTATAGAATTGCAAGATAATAAATGTATGTTTTAAGTTGCTGTAGAAATTTATTATGGCAACAATAGAAAACTAAGACAACACTGGACTAAACTCTCAGGGGAAACATGATTAAGATATAGTCTTAATTACAGTCTCTTCTTCAAGGATTCTTGAAGACCACAGAAGAGTCTGGTCAGAAAAACAGATTTATGGACAAATAAGACAAATTTAATGTAATTAATCCTATTACAGGAATATATAAGATTTATGATTCACAAAACAGTGATGGAATTAAGGAAGGAACCAGCTGTATTTGGAGTGGGGTCAGGGAAAGTTTCAGAGAAGAGAGGATTCTAAGATGGGTCTTTAAGTGATAAATCCTAGTTATCCAGTTGGCTGTGTGGATAGATAGCTTGTGCACCAGTTGGTAAGATTTAGGTGAAGAAAGAGTGTGATGTGAGATAGAGTTATATAGATGGGTAAGGAACACAGGGACTTATTTATCATGTAAAATACTTTGTCAAGGGATTTGCATTTTTAGAACTTTACTCCAGCAGCAGAATGTAGAATGAAGAACAGAGAAGGGGCAAGTCTGCATGTAGGGAGACTGCTATAGTATTCTTAGACAGAAACGATGGAGTCTCTGCTTCATACCAGCTACCATTTACCAGAACTTTGTTATGCCTCAATAGCTATGCCAACATTGTATGTGTGTAATCTAATTTAATTCTTATTAGTCAGTCCTAGTGAAGTAGATGTCATCTCCATTTCCTAGATAAGGAAATTAAGCTTAGACTGACACACCCTTCAAAAAGATAGAGGTCCAAGAGGGAGGGGATATATGTATGCATATCGCTGATTCACTTCGTTGTACAGCAGAAAGTAACACAACATTGTAAAACATCTATACCCCAATAAAAAATGATATGCACCCCAAAGAAGAAACAAAAATGAGATCTAAGCTCAAGTGTTAATAGGATTAGAACCTGAAATCTAATCCTTTCTGCAGTTTTGAAGCAGGGACCCCAAATAAGGGGATAGAATGGAGAAATATAATAGATAAAAATCAAGTGAGCTTAGGCGGAGTAGATGTGGTAGTAAGAGAGAATTAGGGTTCATTGCAAGTTTTATGACTGGAATTATCTAATTAAAGATGGCACTGTTCACTAAGAGGCCATAGAGAAATTTTCTAAGTCAGGGCAAGGTAAAATAAAAGTTAGTTTTGGATGAATCTGAAGTGTAAATGCAGGGATTTCCCTGCTGGTCCAATGGTTAAGACATCACCTTCCAATGCAGGGGGTGCAGGCTGAATCCCTGCTCAGGGAGCCACGCATGTGTGCTAAGTTGCCTCAGTCTTGTCCAACTCTTCGGGTCCACATGGACTGAAGCCCTCCAGGCTCCTCAGTTCATGGGATTCTCCAGGCAAGAATACTGGAGTGGGTTGCCATGCCCCACTCCAGGGAATCTTCCCAATACAGGGATCGAACCCTTGTCTCTTATGTCTCCTGAACTGGCAGGTGGGTTCTTTACCACTAGCACCACCTGGGAAGCCCGGCTTGGAGAAGCTAAGATCCCATGGAAACCAGAACATAAACAATAGAAGCAATGTTTTACAAATTCAATAAAGACTTCAAAAATGCTCCACATTAAAAAAAAAAGTATAAATGGTATGTCCAAGGAGAGATACCTAGAAGCCCCTTAGATATGTGTGCAGAACCCGGATGTGAATTGAAGATAAGGATTTGGAAGTTATCTACCTATAGATAACTTTTATGGACTAGAATGTTTCATATGAAAATCTTGGAGAAATTTCCTCTTTCCAAAGGATAATGTATGAGTCTATCCTTAACCCTGTTCTGAAAAAAAGTCTTATCTGAGGCTAGAAGATGGCTCCGCCAATACTTTGGCCATCTGATGCAAAGAGCCAACTCACTGGAAAAGACACTGATGCTGGGAAAGACTGAAGGCAGGAGGTGAAGGGGACGACAGAGGGTGAGATGATTGGATGGCATCATCGACTCAAATGGACACAAGTTTGAGCAAACTCTGGGAGATAGTAAAGGACAGGGAAGCCTGGCGTGCTGCAGTTCATGGAGTCGCAAAGAGCTGGACACGACTTGACGACAGAACAACACCACCACCAGTGTGCCGACTGCCAGAGTGGGGCTGCTGGCAGAATGCCAGATGACCAAGCAGCCTGGGATCCTACCCAGGTGTCCTGCCTAACAGGGTCAGAGCCCTGTTCCCATGGAAGACCCTCTATATCAACCAGCGTGAATTTGAGCTTTTCCTCTAGATAACATTTTAACGCCTTCATGAACATGTAGACTCATCACCCCCCACCCCCAGGTTAGCTGCATATCTGACAGTCAGCAGACTGACAGCTCAGCCAAGGGAACAGCAAAGGCCAGTTTTGCAGAGAATTGTTAAATCTGGTTTGAGTTTACGAGTGGAAAATGGGAGAAACTGAGGGCCATACCGCTTCCCGGTCCCTGACCAAAATCGTTTAAATGAAATAACTGTCTTCAAATATTCTGATATAGAATTTCTTGAAACTGTCTGGTGACTTCATTAGAGGCTGAAGCAGCCACTAACTGCAAAAGACTACCTCTGTTGTACCAGACACACAAGAAGAGATTTTCACGATTGCAGAGCTATTTATACACAGCCAGCTTCTGTCCTCAGTTCGCGCACACACACAGCTCCCATTGATATCGGTGGAAGCTACAGACATGTGGCTAGAACAGAACTTGGCCCACGGAGCTGCAAGGCTTGGCATTCTTTTGCTCACCCTGACAACTCCAGCACAGGATCCCTCAGCGTATCAGCTTTTAGAGGAGAGTTCTTGATTTCTTTTTTTCTTTCTCCCTCCTTTTCATGGCCTTGAGATACAAAAAGGAAGCCTGAGAAACTCCTGGTGGCAAGGGGCTTCTTGCAGAGAATAAACCATGTGAGAGATGGGGAGAAACTGTGACCTCCAAGTGTCTGGATTCAAAAACTTGACAAAATAATTTCATTCATTGTTGTAGTCCCCAAGGTACAGATGAATGATCTGGCTCCAGAGTCACCCTGGAAATAAAAGCCAAAGGTGTCCTGAAACAACTTTTGAGCCCATAAAAATTCTCAGGTCTGACGTTTAAATTTGCAAGTGACATATTTCAATATGGGGCTTCTCACGTGGCTCAGTAGTAAAGAATCTGCCTGCCAACGAAAGAGACGTGGGTTCAATCCCTGGGTTGGGAAGATCCCTTGGAAAAGGAAATGGCAACCCACTTCAGTATTCTTGCTTGGAAAATTCCCTGGACAGAGGAGCCTGGTGGACTGCAAGCCATGGGGTCGCAAAGAGACGGATATGACTGAGCGACTGAACACACACATATTTCAATAAATATTTAAAATCTGTCATGAGTATGTAGTTTATATTTTTCTTTATAGGAATTGTTCCTTCTCTAGTCCAAGTGATTCTAGTGGGACTGTCAATAAGATTCCTGGCTCCATGATGAGGTTATACGTAAGGCTGGGCAATCAGGGTATCCAGTCCCCTTGGGCACAAAAACTGACACAAGTGGGCACAGAAACCAAGGAGAGATAATCAGGCTAAGCTATTTTAAAAATTATAGAGGGCATATGTATACCTATGGCTGATTCATATTGATGTATGGCAGAAACCAACACAATATTGTAAAGCAATTATCCTTCAATTAAACATAAATAAATTTTTAACAAATTATAGGGGAATTCCCTGGTGGTCCACAGGTTAGGACTCTGCTTCCACTGTAGGAGGCCCAGATTCAATCCCTAGCTGAGGAAATAAGATCCTGCAAGCCACATGGCATGGCCCCCAAAAAAGTTAAATTAAAAAAAAAAAATTATAAGGACACAAGGAAACTGAGACTCTCTTGAGATATGGAGATGAAAGGATACAAAAGCACTGAGCTGTCTGGTTTTCTACCATTTAGAGAAAACTTGACACATGATGGAGCCAACAGAGAGGAAGGTAATGATATTAAAGGAAAAAATACACATTTTTGAGGGTATCATTTAAGTGCATGGATCTAGCCATGCCTCAGTGGATTTCCATAATAAGAAAGAAAGTAAATGCTTCTTATTCTCAATCTTTAGAGATTTTATAAAAAATCTTGTTCACTTAAGATTTTTCTCTCTGTCCCCCAAATATATTTGACTGTAGGGATGACAAGAAAGCTCATTTTCCTTCTATTTTAAAGTGTGTGTCTATTACTGAATAATAGGAAGAGGAACCATTCAAAGTGTTTTGTATATGTTGTCTTACTGAATATTGCAACAGGTCTATGAGACAAGTAGAGTGACCCACATTTTATAAATGAGACAATAGGGCTCAGAGATGTGAAGTAACCAAGCAAATGGGTTTGACTCCAAAGCTCATTCCCATAACCACTAAGTACATCGTTCTATATTGTAATGAAACTATAGAAAGGGTCTCTAAAGACTCAGATTCTTTCTGCATGTAGTTACCAGCACAGCCACTTCACCACACAGCATATACCTTTTCCTTTAGTGTAGACTGATCTCAGTAGTATGAATTTTGAAAGTCTAAGTAGTAAAGGAATTTAGAGTGAGGCTGAAGGGAGAGAGGAAGGAAGAGAGAAGCACATAGATTGAAATGAGTTTGGAAATTAAGGTAACTGTGACTTAATGTTGGCGTTATTTCTCTCTGCCTCAAAACAGGACTCTCACCCGAAATAAATCTTTTGTAGGTTGGGTTGCGTATCATTCTGTAGTTCTCACTGCTTCACTCCCAACTCTCTTCTCCTCCAAAGGACTGAAAATAGTGACCAGAAACGACCTCTCCCATCAATAGTCATAGTTCGGTTTGGGTTTCACATAAGAAGTTAGAACTGCGCTCTCCCTTCCCACTGATTTCCACGTTCATTCATGGTCTTGGGCAGATAACAGGGCTAGGACTCTCCATTTTCTGCCCAGCAACAGCCCAGTGCTTTCTGGGTAATTTTAGTTCTCACTATTAAGGAAACACATCAGTATGGACAAATAGTGTCTGTTAAGTCTTCTCTTGAGAAGCAGCGTTGCCCTCACATCCAGGACAAGAAATGTAGGTATTTATTTGTAATCTCTGATTGATTGCAAATCAGTCAGAGATTTGAGAGTGGCATTGGCACATATACACTACAATGTGTAAAATAGATAGCTAGTGGGAACCTGCTGTATAACACAGGGAGCTCAGCTCAGTGCTCTGAGATGACCTGGAGGTGTGGGATGGGGAGGCATGTAGGCTCAAAAAGGAGGAGACAGATGTATACATATAGCCGATTCATGTTGTAGAGTGGAATCTAACATGACATTGTAAAGCAATTATTCTCCAATAATAAAAATTTTAAAAATCCTATTCTCATAGTTTTCTTCATCCGAAGTTAAAAAAAAAAAAATCACACTTGAAATCTTGCCGGACAAAAGAACATTTTGGTCTGCTCTTTTAAATCTGAAAATTAAGTAGCTTCACTAAAAGTTAATAAAAGGTTTAATATTTATTAGACTGAAGTGTTAGGTTTGAAACTCCTTGTAAATGGACCCTGAAGTTTTCTGTGGCTATTTGTATTATTATATAAAGAAAAAAAAAGCTTTTATTCATTTGAGGAGGTAGCTGGTATTTGCTAGCAAAGGAGAACTGCCATATAATTAACTGTGTCAAAATGTTTTCTTTGTTCACAGTTAATCTAACTGCAGCTGCTAGGAGGCAGAATGCATAAATATGACTGTGTACTTTTAATTACAGAAAATGACAGCCGTAAGTTGTGACTGGAGCCTTGCCTGATATTGTTATAGGCGAAAATGTTGCTCAGAGACTCATTGAATTAATAAGTAGCCTTTTGTGGTTTTTTTGGTGTCAAAATTTTATAGATGTTAATAGTGATGAAAATAAAATTAAAATTCTAAATTCTATTCCGCCAAAGGAAATTAACATGAAATCAACTTAACATATTGAGAAATGGTGGTACACAAAAACCATTTTATATCAAGTTCTACCCAGAATAATGTTTCATGCATGTGACTTTGTCTTGGAGAAAGAAATGTCCCAAATATGTGAATTTTCTAGAGGCACTGGTAAGAATCAAATTATTTTTTTTTTCCAATTTCCTTTCTGTTCTTTGCAAAGTCACTCCAAATTTAATTTTGATCCTGGGTGCTCTATTAATAATGAAGAAAAATATAATTCATATTTGCTGACCTTTCTGATTCTGATGATACATATAGCCCATACAGGGAAAAATGGGTACTCCTGGGCCCTCAAGTTCATTCACCTCTAAACATTTATGCTTATTCAATTCTATTAACTGGAAATGAAGCAGCACTTCATTCTTTGAGACACTATTCTCTTCTTGCTCCTCTCTCTTCTTTCGCTGGATGGTATAGCAGAACGTTCACTAGGTTTTACATCAAACAACATATTTTATCTTCTTTGTAACCCTGAGCAAAGTATTTAAAACCTCTCTGAAAACCATTTCATTCTTCTCTAAGTATGTAATAGAATAATCTGTATTTAAATCTTAAATCCAGTGGTTGTTCAAAATGTCATTTTTTCCTTTGTATGTCTTTCCTCTATGATTATTTTTTAATCATCCATTTTCTTTTGTTCTTTTTATTTATTTTTTTCTCTACAGTGTTAGACAGGTAGAGGGTATGGTTTTGGTTAGAGAGGTTTCAAGAGTCGTGGTCAAGGCTGTTGGATAAGTGCTGTTTTCAGCTTCCCTGTTGCCTTCATTCTACTGTTTAATCCCCCTATGTGGTCACTGTGGGGGTGGCTGTCACCTTGGTGACAGCAGTTTTGTGCAGCTCACGTGGCGTGAACGCTAGGCCCGTGCGAAGCATAAACAGGACCTGCTCTCTCAAGTAATTCACTATAAGCAGACAAGCTATTGCCTTTGTTCTGTTAGCAGCTCTGCCACTGAAATACACTAATAATAGAACATGCTAGTGGAAATGGTGCCTCTCCATCTCTAATTACTGCATGCCGACGTATTCTGACTGCTACCGTCAACAGTTGCCGGCTGGGGGTGGGGTGGGGATTGTTTCAGCTTGAGCTCAAGGGAGTTCTGCTCGTCCTGTCTTCACCCGCTGCGTGGCATGTGCAGTGACTTGACTGATTCATTTCAGTACGCTGAATGGTTTCAACGAAATCGAAATGAACTTAAGAAAATATTTTCAGATGAGCAGATGTTCATTGTGGGCCGATTCTGTGGAAAGGGAAGTGAACAGTCACAGGCATTTCTCAGTTAATGCATGCATTCTTGACTCCAACGTCTCTGCTCTTGTTAGAGACAGTTATTCAGTTTCACCTCTGTAACTACCTGCTCCCCACAAGTCTCCCTGTATTTCAGACAGTCCTTAAACCATGAACCTGGATTTCTTCCTGCTGTTGTTGCTCCATCGCCAAAATGTCCTGTTTCAATAACTGTCCAACTCTTTGCAATCCCATGGTCTGCAGCACGCCAGGCTTCCCCGTTCCTCACCATCTCCCAGAGTTTGCCCAAGTTCATATCCACTGAATCAGTGGTGCCATCCAACCGTCTCATCCTTTGTGGTCCTCTTCTTCTTCTGCCTTCAATTTTTCCCAGCATCAGGGTCTTCCTGCTGTAGATAATCAATTCTGCTCAGTCAGACTTTGAGGGCTTTCAGTTCAGTTCAGTCACTCAGTCACTCAGTCGTGTCCGACTCTTTGCGACCCCATGAATCGCAGCATGCCAGGCCTCCCTGTTCATCACCATCTCCTGGAGTTCACTCAGACTCATGTCCATCGAGTCCGTGATGCCATCCAGCCATCTCATCCTCGGTTGTCCCCTTCTCCTCCTGCCCCCAATCCCTCCCAGCATCAGAGTCTTTTCCAATGAGTCAACTCTTCGCATGAGGTGGCCAAAGTACTGGAGTTTCAGCTTCAGCATCATTGCTTCCAAAGAAATCCCAGGGCTGATCTCCTTCAGAATGGACTGGTTGGATCTCCTTGCACTCCAAGGGACTCTCAAGAGTCTTCTCCAACACCACAGTTCAAAAGCATCAATTCTTCGGCGATCAGCCTGCTTCACGGTCCAACTCTCACATCCATACATGACCACAGGAAAAACCATAGCCTTGACTAGACGGACCTTAGTCGGCAAAGTAATGTCTCTGCTTTTGAAAATGCTATCTAGGTTGGACATAACTTTTCTTCCAAGGAGTAAACGTNGCGCTCAGCCTTCTTCACAGTCCAACTCTCACATCCATACGTGACCACAGGAAAAACCATAGCCTTGACTAGATGGACCCTAGTCGGCAAAGTAATGTCCCTGCTTTTGAAAATGCTATCTAGGTTGGTCATAACTTTTCTTCCAAGGAGTAAACGTCTTCTAATTTCATGGCTGCAGTCACCATCTGCAGTGATTTTGGAGCCCAAAAAAATAAAGTCTGACACTGTTTCCACTGTTTCCCCATCTATTTCCCATGAAGTGATGGGACCGGATGCCATGATCTTCGTTTTCTGAATGTTGAGCTTTAAGCCAACTTTTTCACTCTCCTCTTTTACTTTCATCAAGAGGCTTTTTAGTTCCTCTTCACTTTTCTGCCGTAAGGGTGGTGTCATCTGCATATCTGAGGTTATTGATATTTCTCCCGGCAATCTTGATTCCAGCTTGTGCTTCTTCCAGCCCAGCGTTTCTCATGATGTACTCTGCATATAAGTTAGATAAGCAGGGTGACAATATACAGCCTTGACGGACTCCTTTTCCTATTTGGAACCAGTCTGTTGTTCCATGTCCAGTTCTAACTGTTGCTTCCTGACCTGCATACAGGTTTCTCAAGAGGCAGGTTAGGTGGTCTGGTATTCCCATCTCTTTCAGAATTTTCCACAGTTTATTGTGATCCACACAGTCAAAGGCTTTGGCATAGTCAATAGCCTCCATCATTTGCTTTATTTTTGTTCGTCTGGAGAATTGTTCACATATTCTCAGTGCAAGTCCTTCATGAGGTGTGTTTTTTGCAAGTGTTTTCTCAGACTGCGGCTTATGTTCTCATTGTTTTTGGCAGTGCCTTTTGAATAGCAGAAATCCTTAATTTTGATGACGTTTAGTGTACCAGTTTTTCTTTGATGGACAATACTTTCGGTGACACGTTTAAGAAGTCTGCCAAACTCAAGGTCATAAGGGTTTTCTCCTGTTTTCTTCTGTAATAGAAATTTCACAGCTTGAAGTTTTGTATTTATGTCTATGATCTATTTCATTTTTACGGATGATGCAAAGTGTGGGTTGACCAGGGGCAGAGGGCGTCCGGCTGTCCCAGCGCCATTTGTTGAAAAGACAGACTGTCCTTTGTCCAATGAGTGACCTTTTCACCTTTTTGAAAGCCAGGTGGCCTGTGTCTGTGGACCTGCTCCTAAGCTCGCTGTTGTGCTCCACGGACGCGTGTGTCTGTCTCGCAGCCACACTGCAGAGTCTCTTCCTGGTGCCCTCGTGGTGGGCATAGCGTTGCGGGGACAGCCCCTGGTGAGTCCCTCTTCTGCAGAATGGCGCTCTCCTACGTGTGGGCATTCCTTGGGGATTTTAGATTCAGCCTGTCAGTTTCTACAGAGAGCCTATTGAGAGTTCGGTCCGGATGGCATGATGGGCCCTTCAGGCCCACTCCAGGGGCAGTAGGCATCTTGTGTTACTTGGAGCAGGGCTGATTTACAGGACCGTGCTAGTCTCCAGTGCACAGCAGAGTGCCTGAGCCATGCATCTCTTTCAGGTCCCCTTCCCATTCTCGGTTATCGCGGCGCCCTTTCGGCCTCAATCCCTTGCTCATGCCTGCTCCTTCCTGCCTATTAAAGCCTTCTGCTTGAGCAGCTCCTCATGCTCCTTTGTGTCTGCAGTTTGGACTGCCTGACTGCCTGATTGCAATCAGCTTTTGCTGTAATAAACTCTAAAAATTTTTAACATGCCTCAGTGTATCTTTTAACTACACTTTTGAATAAATTTCATAAGAGTGAATCTTCACCATCAGTTACTTCCCTTTAAGAAAATAGTTTTGCTTACTTTGGCTGTGCTGGGTCTTTGCTGCTGAGCTCGGGCTTCCTCTGAGTGGGGTGAGTGGGGGCTGACTCTAGTTGGGGTGCTGCAGACTTCGCGTTGCGGGGGCTTCTCTGTAGAGCGCAGGTGCTAGGCTCAAGGGCTCAGTAGTTCTGGTGCATGGAATTCGTTGCCCCACGGCAGGTGGGATCTTTCTGGGCCAGGGATCAAACCAGTGTCCCCTGCATTGCAAGGCAGACTCTTAACCACTGATCCACTCGGGAAGCTGAAAGTTACTAGATTGGTGCAAACATGATTGCAGTTTCAGACTGTGAATTTTAAATCATTATGACTAGGTTCAAACACATCTTTATTACTCGAAATAGGAACCGTTACAATCAATACATGTTTGCCAGCGAGAAATAAGTTTGTTTATTCCTGTAGTGCAAAAATCCATCCTTCAGGATTTGATGAACTCTTGGAAAGCATTTTCTGCTTCCTCTTGGTTGTGGAAGTGTTTTCCCTGCAAAAAGTTACCAAGATGCTTGAAGAAGACCTAGTTGGCTGGCAAGAGGTCTGTTGGAAATGGCAGATGAGGCACAGCTTTGCAGCCCAATTCATTCGACTTTTGAGGCGTTGGCTGTATGCCATACGAGGGCGGCGGCGCGGGGAATCGGGCCGTTTCTCTTGGTCAATAGCAGCTGCAGGCACCGCAGTTTTTGGTGCATCTCATCCATTTGCGGAGCACACTTCTCAGATGTAATGGTTTAGCCAGGATTCGGAAAGCTGTAGGGGATCAGACGGGCAGCAGATGACAGAACAGCGGCCGTGACCTTTTTTGGTGCAAGTTTGGCTTTGGGAATTGCTTTGGAGCTTCTTGGCCCAGCCACTGAGCTGGTCATTGCTGGTTGTCATATAAAATTTACCTTTTGTCACATATCACAGTCTGACCGGGAAATGGCTTGTTGTTGCCTAGAACGATGATTTTGATGTTCAGTCAGCTCATAAGACACCCACTTAGCAAGTTGTTTCGCCTTTCCAATTGGCTTCAAGTGCTGAACCACCATAGAATGGCCAATGGTGAGTCCTTTGGCGGCTTCTCGTGTGGTTGTAAGAGGATCAGCTTCGATGCTTGTTCTCAGTTGGTCGTTGTCAACTTCTGATGGCCAGCCACTGTGCTCCCCATCTTCAAGGCTCTCATCTCCTTTGTAAAACTTCTTGAACCACGACTGCACTGTACATTCGTTAACATTCCTAGACCAAGTGAGCTGTTGATGTTGTGAGTTATCTCTGCTGCTTTATGACCCATTCTGAACTTGAATAAGAAAGTTGCTCAAATGTGCTTTTTGTCAAACATTATTTCCATAATCTAAAATAAAGAAATAGTAAGTCAGTAACAAAAAAAGACATAAAGCGAGAAATGTTCATTAAAATGATGTATAACATAACTGCATTTATTTAAGAGTGTGTTCCAGTATCAAATGGCAAAGTTCAACAGTGCAAAACCAAAATTACTTTTTCACCAATCTAATACTTTCCTACTGATGCAGCATTGTTACTATCTCTCTGACACTTCACAGGCTCTATTTTCTTTTTTTTTCCTCCTTGTTCACTTTATGCATTAAAACAGAGATAGTCCCAGAAGGGAAGGCGTCCCTGCCACCCTGGTGCATTGGGGCTTTCCTGGCGGACTCTTGGCATGCTGGTGGCGGCCTCGTGGCTGGCGGCCTGCTGTGCTGCCCGCCCGGGGCTCCGGGCGCCCATCTGCTGAGGCGCCCGGTGCTGACCCGTGTTGCTTTCTCCTCTGCAGGACCACCAGCAGACGGTGCCACTTTGCACTTGAACAGGTCATCCACTTGGGGGTAAAAGGTACTACTTTTGGGGGATGATGGTTTTATATCTTCCTGGAGTATTTTAGAAGCTTCCTGTAGAATTTTGTGTAAATCAGTTTCTTCAGCCATACATTAGAAGTGAATGGAAATTCTGAGAGCCAGTGTTTTTTCTATTGGGGAGGTTCAGTGTTTTCTGACAATTTCGGGTATGTAGAAATAGCATGCTTAAATTATTAACAATGAAATGATTGTACTCTGCCTCCCCATCTTAATATAATTCGTTTGTGCACAACAAATGAACACGAGCATGGCATGGTTGCGGAGAACGTGCGGTACTGGCGTTACGCTGCGGCCGAGGAGCAGGCCCGGAGCAGGGGCAGAGGGGCAACGAACGTGCATGTCTTCTCACCTCTCTCAGCTTCTCAGTAATATCTGCCTTCTCATGCTGTCTTGTTTTAAAAGTGTTGTTTCCAGAAGAAATCATCTTACAGCCTCCCCAGGTGACATGGAATTGGACACATGCACAAGACACCAAAAGTGACGGACAGCCTACCTCCAAGGTACTGCTGGGATATGTGTGAATAGGTAACAGTTTCCTCTCAGTTTACTGGCGCATCAGAGGAGTACAGTGAGTGTGGTTCACAAATAACCCCACATCGCAGTGACAGTGAAACGAGCCACCGTGTAAAGTCTGTGCACCTTTACACATAGGCTACTGACGGCTGCAGGATGCTAAGTAGGGAAAAGGAAGGTGAGGAGATACTGTGTGAGCACGTGGTTTTATTTTTTGTTTGTTCATTTGTTTTTATTTACTTTTTAATTTTTTAATTGAAAGCTAATTGCTCTGCAGAATTCTGTGGTTTGCTGTCGTTCATAAACAAGAATCAGCCATGGGCACACCCGTGTCCCCTCCCTCCCATCTCTCTCCCCACCCCACCCCTCTAGGTTGATACAGAGACCCTGTTTGGGTTTCCTGAGACATACAGCAAATTCCCATTGGCTATCTATTTTACATATGATAATGTAAGTTTCCATGTGGATTTTTGAGATAACAAAGGGAGATAAAAAAACAAAAAACAAAAAACAAGAAACCTCTTTATAGGATAAGGGGAGCATGTCACTGTCCATTCCAGGTACACCA